>CM076570.1:371952211-372114953 GCA_034641835.2 Pinus albicaulis
CCTTCTTCAAATGTCCTGGATGACTTGTTGGATACAATGTCCAAAACTTGTCTACAAGATGACCTTGCTTATGGCAATGAGTGCAAAGCAATTGCATCTTTTTTTTAGCATGGTTTGCTTTATCTTTGGCTTTCTGCCTCCTGTGCTTCAAAAGTTTCTTGTGCATGGCTATCTTCTTCCATCATCTTGCAACATTATGGTCATCTAGGTGACAACTGGATCTGGAGACCCCCAAGATATACAAACTGAAATGGATGTGCAGCTGTGCAGATCTACAAAATTAGAATGGAAAAAGAGGAAGCAAAGAAAATAAAATAAAAAGAAACTTGTTTTATTAAGCAAATACTTGTCAGCTGACATGGCCGGACAATACGACTCCTTTACAAGCTGAGTCTTGTTATTTATAGCCTTTTTGAGTTACAATACCATGTGAAATACCATGGCCACCATGGGTAGATACCATACAATACCATGGGTAAATACCACGGGTGGATACATACCATGGGTCACTTACAATACCATGGGTGAATAAATATCATGGGTGGATGAATACCATGGGTTGATGCCATTTACAATACCATGGGTAAATTCCATGGGTGGATGGATAATATGGGTAGATAAATACCATGAGTTGATGCCATTTTCCATTTGGATCATTCCTCCCTCCTTAAGAAGCAATGGTCCCCATTGCGTGAAGTTCCCTCCTGAGAAGCCTTTGTTGAATATGAAGAGCCACTGAAGAGAAGGGTTTTGTGTAGTTAACCCATAACCGTGATGAACGAAGATCCGAGGATAGAGATACCCTATAATGCTTGTGACCAACTGTGATATTGACAGTGTGCGGCCTAGCAAATGGACTTCGATGAAGTGTGGGTTTGTGGATGAACCAAAACCATGACGAACGAAGATCCGAGAATAGAGATACCCTGTAATGCTTGTGACCAACTGTGTGACTAACAGTGTGCGGCCTAGCAAATGGACTTCGATGAAAATGATTTTGTGCGGTTGACCCATAACTGTGATGTTGATTGTTGATGAAGTAGCAGGTGCCTACATAGCTTGGGGTGGGAGGGCACATCTCCAAATAACCCAAGCTGAACGCTGCTATGATCAAACTAATGAATGTGAAGCAGGTGCCTACTAAAACGGGGTGGGAGGGCACGTCTCCAAAGGGAACCCGCTCCGAATGCTGCTCCAGATTTAAAATGAGCATAACTCGGTCAATATAACTCAGAATATTTATTATAACCTGTTTTTGGAAATGGAATGATCATTCTGCATCATCTCATGTGTTTGAAACCACTATATGGAGACTCTAGACTCTCATATTTGTGCTGGAAGTGTTACGCCGTCACAAAATTTTTGAAAAAATAGTTGATTTTAAATCAACGATAACTCCCACATCCGGACTCTGATTCGACTGATTTTTTTTTTGAACTTGGGTGATTTTTCAAGAGGAGCTCAGATCTATCTCCATTTCTATAAAATTTTGTATTAAAAACTGCAAAAAATGACAGGATAGCCGTCGTCCATGAATTATAGTCAGAAAAATTGCTTCAACATTGCCGATTTTGAATCAACGATATCTCCCTCATCCGAACTCCAATTTGGCCAATTTTTTTTTTGAATTTGAGTATTTTTTCACAAGGAATGCAGATCTGGTCTTTGTTTTTGCAAATTTTTTACCAAAATTTTCAGATCTGATCTGAAAACTCGCCGCCCAAAAACATTCATGGATTTTGCTGAAGATTGTTGCAAAACATTGAAGCTGAAATATGTTTCAAACCCTCATTCCCATGGAGGCATAACCTGAATCTGATACCAATGATCCGGATCTTGGGGGGGAGGCCCCCAAAATCTAAAAAGTTGAAATAGATCTGACAAGATCTGCAAAATTATAATGCCAGAAAAAAAAAGAGAACACAAAGAAAATAAAACCACAAAGAAACTTGTTTTATTAAAACAGAGAATAACTGTAGAAGCTACATTGTGGCGGAAAATCTGTCCTTTTACAAAGTGAGGCTTGTTATTTATAGCCTTTTTTGAGATACAATACCATAGGTGGATACCACTTACAATACCATGAGTAAATCCCATGTGTGGATGAATACCATGGGTGGGTACATATAGGTCACTTACAATACCATGGGTGAATAAATATCATTTGGTGGATGAATACCATGGGTTGATGCCATTTACAATACCATGGGTAGTTCATGGGTGGATGATAATATGGGTAGATGAATACAGGTTGATGCCATTTTCCATTCGGATCATCCAAACCACAAAAGGAACATGAAACGTTTCTCCAAATCTTATGTGAGAATTTTCCATGTTTATCATAATAAAAATCAACTTGATTAAAACTAGATTTATACCTTAAGCGTTCACCTTTGTCTCCTTCTTGAGGAGGTGAATTTTATGAGATAGTATCTCTATTGGAATACCAACAATGCATTCAAAGACTGTAGAGCTTTCAACATCCTATTGTTCACCATTCTCATTAGTTGCATGCTTATGAGAACCTTCTTGAAAAGTGGGTGTAAAAAATTTTCATTCCTCATGAACACAATCTTCACAAGCTTAAGGTAATGAACATGAAATGAAATTCCTTCTTGGAACACCTTCATGTGCCTCCTTGGCTTTAGAGCTTTCTACATCATGTTGTCCATAGTCAAGACCAAAATACTTAGGCATTTCCTCAACAACAATTGGCTCAACTATGCCTTGTGTAGGTTTGCCTAATCATTTACCTTCATAGCCCATATTCATCAATAATTTGGACCCTATTCCCCTACTGTGTCTTTCAAAAGAACCTACACATTCATTTTGAGAGGAAATTGAAGATAAAATTATATTTCATACCTATTTTTCAAGCACATGCTTGGATAAGGATACTTGGCTAAGTTTTCCTTGGCAGCATGGAGCTTAGTCTCCATGTCATATATTTGCTAAGTGTTAATTTGAAATATCGAGTGAAGTCTCCATCGATGCATACGTTTCAAGAATTTCTTACTTCTCCTCCTTCATGTTAGTCAACTGTCTTGAATTTTAATGCTCTTCCTGTTATCCTCATACTTCTCTTGCATTGTATCAATCATGATGTGAAACTACCAGAATCTCTTTATGAAAGAAATTTTATAAGGAATATTAACTAGAAGCATCATATTAGAAGCTACCATACATACAGAAATGCCTACAAAGCTTCTTGGCTATGTTTTGAGACTTCAGATCTCAATTTTGGCCTTCTCCTTCACACATAAACTTGTTCTTCTTGAACATCCACAAAACAATAGCTATAGAATAATTAGCTAACCTTGGATAAAATGAGCTAAAATTTTTCTCTGATACCAACTTGATCTGAATATGGGAAAATTTGTTATTTCTATGCAAGCTCTGTCATCAGTATTAAAAATTTGTTTAAGGATCGTCTCATCATAACCATTTGTGAAGGAGTTGATGTGTGTAGTTTCATCTGATTTTGAGGATCAAATTATGAGTCAATAAACTTTTAAAAACTCATAAAACCAAATGAAATGTAGAAACATAACTCAAAACAATCACATAACACAATGGATCATGATGGAGTTCACCCCTCCTGGGCTACATCTTCATGGACCTGCTTTAACTAGCTAGGCCCTCTTGGGATTATGAGTGAAATGTATGATTAAAAGCACCAGTATTGATCCAATGGTTTTAATTACTATTCCATTGGCTTCAAAACACTAAAATACCCAAAAAATGACTATTCAATCTTTGAATTTGGTTACGAGCTCCTTTGGGCTTGACCTCCAATACCAGTGGCCATGGGCTTGTTTAATCTCCAAAGTGAAAAGAACACATTCATATGTGCTTCAACGCCTCTGGAAATGATACCACTCTATTCGAAGCATCAAATAAATCAAAATTTGACTATTCATTCACTTAATTTTCCCTTCAACTAATCTATGCATGACCTTCCCTCCTGGTGGCCCTTAGCTTCAAAATTATTCAAGTGACCAAAAACACATGTATATGATCTCCTCTACCTTTGCAAGTTGTCCCAATGGATTCAAAGCATGCCAATATGCTAGGAATGACTATTCCTAAACCCAAATTGGTTGAAAATTTCTCAAGATACACCTCATTAAAGTTTCCCCTAGATTCTGCCTCTAAATCTGGAAAACTGGTACTTGGCTCCACCAAATCTAGAAGTGGCACCGAATTTGGAGATTCCACCAAAATTTCTTCCATCTTTAACTGCATATTAATTAGTGGATAGGATGGATATAATTGCATTATTAATGCGTACCAATCCTGCTTAGTGCGCCACTTAAGTCCTGGGCACATGGAGCAGTCATGTGGAGGAGGGCTAGCCCCTTCCGCTCCGCCCTCCAAGTCTGCATACATCTCAAATCAAATTTTGCGCCTTCCTTTTTCAAGGAGCATGACATGGCTTGTTGGTAGATGGGCAGACTATTATAGGGGAGGTCATGTGGCTAAGCCCCGACATCGCCCCTCCAAACACCTTTTTGGAATTCAACCCAATGTAATATAATACGTATCCAAACCTTATAAATGCCACCATTTAATATATGTGTTGTCCACCATGGTATAATTATAGGCATCTCCAACCTTTGGCTTTTACAAATATTAAAATGTGCATTATTAACTTACGCCTATGGTATGTAATGCTCCACCAAATATAATGCCAACCATACATATACCATTTAGACTATGGTTCAACCAATGTTTAATACATGCCACCATTGTATATATACCATGGAATTTTCAAATGAGTTTGGTTTGAAATATAATGTGGAATTTTAATAATTAACTTTTGAAATTAATATTAAATATTAATAAATATATAAATATAATTTATATAATATATGATATTTTAAAATCATTATATATATATATATATATATATATATATTCCAACCTTAATACATTAAAAATAATTTCCAACACATAAAAATTATGAACGCACATTCAACCTTGGAGGACATTGGGCAATTTTTACCTTCACAAACCAAACTGGCGAATCCAACAATGACACTTGTCACAGTTCCATTGGAATATAAACTAAAGAACATTCTATACCATCTGACTGGACTACCATGTCATCATTTGTACCTGTTCTGCAATATTTTTAAAAAAATTTCCCTGTTCTGAACAACGATCAGCAGACCATAACTTCCTCAACCAAACTCAGTTTTCGACCAAATGAGTTGCATTGGATTCCTTGCGATGGTTTGGTCGCTTTTGTTCTGGTTTGGTGAAATTCTGAGCTCTTTCATTTTTGAGCTAATTTTTGCCCCTGATCCAGATTCTGATCACCCTGGATTTGTTAATAATATAAAGTAGTTAGGGTTTGTAAGGTGAAACGGCGATGGAATAACCCTTTTCACATGGGGTGACATTGTGAAAAGAATTAGGAAACCATTCTAGATGAAGCTACTTGTTTGGTTGAGGATGCAAGCTTTTGTGGTAGTGATCACCATTGTTTTCTAGGGTTACTACTCTACCAAAAAAAAAAAAAAAATCCATCGAAGTTACCATGGAAAATTTGGGGAATACAAATTTAGTGATGCGGTTATCATCAAAATCAGAGAGGTTAAGATTTTATTTAATGTTGGTATTTTGTTGCAAATGGGTGAATGATGGAAAACGTTGCCTCAGTTATGACAAGAGCGTACTGGTTGGTTCCAATTCAGAGGAAACTCCGTGCGATGCAACAATGCACACACTGGCCATGGATGTCACTCAAACAGAGGAGTTCAAGGCAAGATGTAATCCAAGGAAATATAAGCATATCTCTGTTTAAAAAAAATGGAATATATTTTAAGTGCATGTATTCTTGAAGAAATCTAGAGAATGCTAATGTGTAGAGAGAAATTTGTACTTTTTTCTTAAAGATTCATAAAATTTTGTGTTAAGAAATTTAGGTTAAATATGTGTTTAACGCACACATAGGACACTAATTGGGATAGGTTTTCTTGGAAAACAAAAAGTTATTGCATGCAATAAATGAATGATTAATTTGTTCATTTCTTGAAAAGATCAGACATTCTATTTTTTTAAATAGGATCAATACTATCCAGGTTATTTTTTCTGGAAAATGAAAATAAGTTAAGAGGGTAATTTGTGAAATATTTTCATGGTTGGTGAAAAATAAAAGAGAAAATTTGATTAGATTAATTTCCTTGGAAGGGTTTTCATGAATCTGTATGCATAGATTACCCTTGTTTTTTATTTAAAGGCTGTCAGGATTAGAGTGCGGAAAGATTACATAGGAGAGTTTTGTGCATGAATTGATGAAAAATAAAGATTGTATCCTTAAAGGATGCATATGAATCTTGTTCATATGAGAATAATAATTCATGATTTTTTTTTGAAAGGATTATGTGCATTGACCTAAGGGAAATTGTGTTTGAAAAAAAACACAATTTGCATGCACAAGGGCTAGTCATTGTGATATAGAAAATATTTTTATTTATTGTAGATAAAGAAATTTATTATGTTAATTTTTTTTTAAAAGAACTTGGCTAGATGAGTTATGTCAATTTCTTCATTTATGTGCATATAAGTTTAAATTAACCCTTTTATTGATGTATGGTTTTTATGCATAAAATATGGTTATATATGGTAATTTATTGAAAATGAAGCATGAGAAACTTTCATTTAGAAATATAGAGAAACTATGTTATATTAACTTCCTTTTGAAAAAAGGAGTATGTATTTGTTTACATGAAAATAATAGCTAATGATGGTAGAATTCTAGAGAAGTGAATATGTGTTGCATACATTAAAAAATTACTTTTATGGTAAGCTTTTCATGAACAAAGAATGGTCATTGTGTTATAGAGACATGTTCTTTACATGGATAGAAGAAAATTATATGTGAATATTTTTATGCTATCATAACTATTATGTTAATTTTCTTGAAATAAGATCAGGTATATGCATGCAAGATTTTTATTAGCTTTCGTTTGGAAAGAATATACATTTTCACATGGAAAATGATAGCGTGTTGTGTTAGTTTACATTGGAAAATATTATTTGGGGAAGAAGATAAATTTAGATGCACCAAAACCATAGTAATGTGTTGGTTTCCTTGGAATATAAATATGGTTATTGTTGGTATAATATTTGGAAAAGAAGGCATGTATTTGTATGTTTTATTGAATTAGTTTTATGGAACATAAAACACATTTTTCCATGCACTATTGTGCTAGATTCCCAAAAAAAAATATGTGTTTGCATGCTCTATTGTGTTAAGTGTTCTTTTGGGAAGATTATTTTGGAAAATATATACATTTGCATGAAAATGAAAAACGTTACTTATGTTAGATTTCTTTATGTATTGCATGCACGAAAAGTAATAGCTTATGAGGCATTGACTGAGGGGTGAACACCCTCATGAGCATAAAATTAAACATTTGTTGGTTTTCACCCTACGGGGTTTCCAGAGTATATCTGTGTCATTTTGTTGATGTTGATTCCTTGCATGATGTGAATTTCATAATATCAAGTTCGTGATTAACTAATTTGGATAAAGGAATCACGGCATGGATGCAAGGTTTCATCAAAATGTTTATGTTAATATGCTATAACAACGGTTGTTAAAATTTATGTAACTTACTCTATGCAATGATTAAGATTAAGATTATGTTTGATGGTTAATGAAGAATCTAGAATAGTAATTTGAATAGTTACATATGGGTAAATTCTGTACAAATTTTCTAGCTCCATGTATTTTCATGCTAGGTTACCTAGATGTTACATCAATTTTCACAAATTTCACATTACTTCAACCACCAATTGAGTAATTGAGTGGGGACAATAGTAATAGAATATTAAAAATATAAAATAATAATAATAATTCAATTTTCATTTATAATAAATATTAATTATTATTATTATTATTATTGATAAATAAATTAAAATAAATTTAAAATTTAAAAAAATTAAATTTTCAACCTTTGTAGAAATATAAAAAAAAAATATTTTTCAATATTAATTCACTATAGAATAGTTGAACAAATTTTTTTTTCTACCTAATTTTGCTTTAAATTTGGTAAAAATTGTGTAAATTTTAGTTTTGAATTGTGAAATTTTCCTAATCCAAGATATTAAATTTATTTATACATTTAAAATAATAAAAAATTTCAATTTCATTCAAAACAAAATCATCCCGTTGGAAAATAATAAGTTCTAAAAAACCTTAAAATAATTAATTCTTTACATAATTAAAATTGCTGCTATTGGTAAATACAAGCTAACTTATTTAGGGAAAATCTAATAATGATTTGTATAATGATTTTCCATTAACACTTTCATTCCTGCCAAATATCTATAAATATGAAAATATACTCTAAAAATACTCTTCTTTACTTCCTATGTTAACTATATTTTAAATATTAAAACGTACTCTTTATTTACTTCCTATCTTAACTAATTAAACATACTCTTTCTTTACTTCCTATATTAACTCTTAGTAGTTTTAGGTGCTAGGTCCGTTTGTAAAAAGCATTTATTATCTTTTAATCCTTGAAAACAAAAAAGCCGCATGTGAAACTTTCGATGGTATTAATGTACATGAAGTCACGGCAAAGCTTATTTTTCAGTCCATCGGCCCATTAATGCGCCGAGGGATGAAATCGCCACCGTACGATGATGCACTGCTTTAATTTGACGGTGGAGATTTCATCCCTCGGCGCATTAATGGGCCGATGGACTGAAAAATAAGCGTTGCCTGAAGTCACACACAAAGAAATGATGACAATAGACCACAAATTCCATGGAACTTCGTCACAAAATAGATCAATCGAAAGTCAATTTGGGGTGCCGTGTTCAAATTGACAAGAAAAAAGTATAATACTTTGTAGAAAAATGCAGGAAAGGGAATACCAATGGAGGTTTCCTCGCAGGTCTTAAACGGGCGCCCTTTTCTGGATGAATTTTCTCCATGCCACTGGAAAACTTACGTTTGAATTAAGTTCGAGGGTTAAAGTAACTTTTTTCCAATTGAAGAAACCGGGTCTCCAGCAGTTTTTAGGCATACAAAATCCTGTCCCCGAAGGTTATTGGATAAAAAAGTTCGAGGGTCAAAAGGTTGTCTTCCAAAGGAAGAAACCATGTCTCCAGCAGTTTTTGAAATACATAATCCTGTTTTTAGGCGCTAATTGAATCAAAGGTTATTGGATAATAACATGGTTATTAAAGAATATATATATTTTTGGAGTTCAAGATCTAAGGGTACGCTATATCAAACAGTCTGCTGGCAGAATCAGAAGCCATAAGAGCATGCTTTTCGGAGAAGTTGAATATTTCGAATATTTTTAGGTGGTCATCACATTGAATATCGGATAGAAAATTATTGACCAACTAATCTGATAGAAAATTATTGACCAACTAACCAATGTGATTTATGTTCAAAACGAGATTCAATAATGTGCTATCAAACACTTTGTTGACTGAGATTCAAAATCCATATTGCAAGTTGGTCCAAGAAGTTGAATAAGATGAAGCTCTGTGACAGGATAAGGATATATATATATATATAGCTTTGCATGTTTAATCATTAAGCTGTAAATATGGTTGGAACAAAAATATAAAGGAGTATTTCCATGGCAGTCAATTGCAACGAGGCGAGGAAAGTGAACGTGGCCTTACTATGTACGACTTTGAGTGGATCAGCCCAGATGATATTGTTCATCAATCCCATTGGTTCAAGCTCCTTTTCTCACAAATTTGAATAAATTTTTAAAGTCCCGGGATCGTGCAATACAAATACAGAAAAACAAGTAAGTCGGTAAACCCTCAAAATCTTTGTATTAGGGCAGATCCCTGTAGGGTATGTCTTTATAAGGTCACTCTATTTATAATATTAGGGTTTGTGACTTGTGCATAATAATTCTAGTACCCCACCATCAGGTGATAATGTGGAGCTTGAATTAATACTGTCGAAGGCTTGTTGGAATTTCTGAGAATTCCAGAACAATATGGAGAGAATAATGCTCTCCTCTTAACACAGAGAAATTATAAAATTTTTGCTTAAAGAGGACAGAGTTTCAACCTTGGAAAAACTTCTATTCATTAACAAAACAAACTGTTACAAAAGTCTTCCTCTAGAAGAGGGATTACAAAACAAGACTGCTTCAAAACGCAGTTCCAAAATTTCACTCTATCTCACACTGTTTCAAAATAACACTGTTGTGTGTAATTTCTTTTCGCACTGCTGTGCATACAATACAATACCAATACAATACCATAGCCTCACAGGATTTTTCACTTTAGATGTGTCGCATCACATGTCATAAAAAAAACTATATAAAAAAAATCTATGAACTAAAAGACCTCTCGGGCCCACATACAAAATGCGCACATGGTATATGTTAAAACATATATATCCAAATGTTTTATAATAAAACACAATGCGCGATAAAAACAAATGAATCCTTCCATCACGCAATGAACTAATTTAAATCGAGTCCATAATATGCATCGGGTGCGGAACTTGACAATACAAACAAGCCATCTTGAATCTTCCGATTGCGATTGTAAATGGACGCGAAATGAGTTATAAACTCCATCGCATAAACACTCATCGGGTCCGAAACTGTATTGCAAAATGCTTCAAACAAAAAACTTCTGATTGCGATTGCGATTGCGTCAATCGCATCAGCGCATTTCATCGGAACAAAACAAAAGGTGAAGGTAACACATAACTTGCGATTCATTACAATGTTGCCGCATGGTCTGTGGGACCATACCTCCCGCAGACCTTGGCTTTAAGCAGACAACGATTTTAATATTTGTGATTGCGATGATCGCATCGCATCGGCGATATAACAAATGGGCATGCGGAACATACAATGTTCGCTTGCAATTTCCAATTGCGATGATCGCATCAGAACTTCGCCACATTAACAAGACACTTGAACTTCAAAACATTGTAATTGCGATTCAATAAAGAAATGTGGGGACAAGAGTTATTTACATAAAAACGCTCCCGCGCATACATAAAAGTCTTTGTTTATAAAAAGAAATCCTCTGTTCTTGTGTATGCTATGAAAGCACTTTTTCATTTATAAACGCTCTGTTTTCAAATACAAAGGACTGGCATCGATAATCAAAACAACATCTCTGTTTCATTTAAATACATCGGACAGGCGTCGAAACACAGAAACTGAAATTTACTGTTCACCATTTTAGAAAGTGGCCAGAGTACAGGGTTTTTCAAACATATTTGGAAAGCAGCCACTGTACAATGCTGCAGTTGAAAGTAACATTTCAACACTCCCCCTTAATTTCAACTACTGGGTTATCAGTCATACCTAGACATTTCCTCAAAAACTCAAAAATCTTCTACCCCAATGGCTTGGTCAGAATGTCTGCAAACTATGCTTGAGTTCTGCAATGTTCTAAAACAATTTCTGCATTGTTTACCAATTCCCTGATGTAGTGAAACTTTGTGTCAATGTGTTTCATTCTCTTGTGAAACACATAATTCTTGGGTAATGGAACAGCTGAGCTATTGTCACAAAAAATCACTGTACCTTTTACTTTCTCTTGGCACAAACTTCTCAACATCCTCCTCATCCAAATTGCTTGACACGCTGCTACTATAGCTGCCATATATTCTGCCTCTGTTGTAGAAAACGCTACAATAGGCTACTTTTTAAAATCCCATGAGATGGCTTCTGAACCCATGTGAAAAACATAACTAGAAGTGTTTTTCCAATCATCTACACTTCCAGCCCAATCAGTGTCAGTGTATCCAATTAAATCTGAACATTCTGAAGCAGTATATAAAATACCAAACCTTTTAGTACCTTTAACATACCTCATAATTCTCTTCGCTACCGGCCAATGTGCTTCTTTTGGCCTCTCCATGAATCTAGAAATCAAACTTACAGCATGCATTATATCCGGCCTAGTTGCAGTCAAATACATGAGGCTACCAACTATGCTCTTGTACAAACTAGGATCAAAATCCTTGCTGCTGTCATCTCTGTTGAGTTTTAAACCCATCACTGTGGGAGTGATTGCTGTTTTGCTCTCCTGCATATTAAATCTTTCCAAAAATTCATTAACATATTTTGTTTGTGAGATAAAAATCCCATTCACTTTGTTCTACTTCTATTCCTAAGAAGCATCTCAACAAACCCATGTCAGTCATTTCAAATTCTTCTTTCATGACTGTTTTAAATTTTTCAATAAGGTAATCATCATTACCTGTGAAAATAACATCATCAACATATAACACAACAATTAGAATTTTACCATCATTTTATTTGATGTAGAGAGTGGGTTCTCCCTCACACTTTTCAAATCCATTTTCCAGTAGATAGGAATCTATCCCACTGTACCATGCTCTTGGTGTTTTCTTTAGCCCATAAAGAGCTTTCTTCAATTTTCACACGTTGTGCTCTTGGCCTTTCTTTTCGTAGCCTAGAGGTTGTTCAATGTAAACCTCTTCCATTAACACTCCATTTAGGAATGCTGACTTCACGTCCATTTGGTAAACTTTCCACTTGTTTTGTGCTACTATGGACAACACTGCTCCCACGGTTTCCTTTCTAGCAACTGGTGCGAAAGTTTCCTCATAGTCTCTCCCATGTTGTTGCTTATACCCTTTGACAACAAGTCTGGCCTTGTGTCTTTCTATTTCGCCTTCAGCATTACTCTTGGTCTTGTAGACCCATTTAACTCCAATAACTTCCTTACCTTTTGGAAGTCCAACTAAATCCCATTTCTTATTTCTCTCTATGGCATTAATCTCCTCATCTATAACTTTTATCCATTTCCTATATTTAATAGCTTCCTTAAAATGAATAGGGTCATCAACATGACAATATAAAGCAAAAAAGAGTTCATACCTTTATTTTCTGCCTCTTGCTCATAAATGTCATTTAAATTTATGAACTTCTTTCCTCTTTCATTTGGTGTACAAGTGCTTGATGTAGCACTCGAATCTCCTCCTTGTGGTGTGCTTGGAGAAGCACTTTCATTTCTCCTCAAGGGTGTGCTTTGATGCCCTTATGTTGGTGCTATTGTTGGGGTATGTATTTCAGCCAAATCATCATCATTTTCATCATGAGATAAACAGTGTTTAACATTCACCATTTTCTCAATGCTTCCATCCCAATCTTCCTCCTCAATGAACTGAACATCTCTGCTCACAATAAACTTCTTGGTGGATGGGTAGTACAACTTGTAAGCTTTGGATTCCTCACTGTATCTAATGAAAATACATTTCTCCCCCTTGTTGTCCAACTTCTTCCTTAGCTGATCTGGAGTGTGTGCATAAGCCACACATCCAAAAACTTTCATATGATGACTCCTTGCTTTGTGCCACTCCATTCCTCTTCCGATACTTTGTTCATGACTGCTTTTGTAGGGCATATATTCAAGATATATGCTGCACAATGTACAGCTTTATCCCAATAATCATTAGGCAAATTCTTTGCCTTTAACATACTCCTCACCATATCCATGATTGTTCTATTCTTCTTTTCGGAAACTCCATTTTGCTACGGAGTGTACCTAGTTGTAAACTACTTATGAATTCCATTTTATCTACAAAAACGTAGAAATTATTTGGATATATACTCACCTCCTCTATCAGTCCTTAGGAATTTGATATGCAGCCCACTTTGGTTTCGTACAAGTGCTTTGAAATTGTAGAATCTTTCAAACACTTCACTTTTGTTTTTCAAAAAGTAAACCCAAGTTTTTCTGGTAAAATCATCAATAAATGTTAGCATATAGTGGCTTCTTGCAAGTGATGGAGTTTGCATTGGTCCACATAAGTTTGAGTGGACAATCTCTAAGGCTGCTTTTGCCCTTATGCTTTTCCCAGATGGAAAACTTTCTCTGTGTTGTTTACCCAAGATACAACCTTCACAAAGGTTGTCCGGTTTCTCAATCAATGGAAATCCTCTTACCATTCCTTTTCTATTCAACAAGTTAAGACCTCCAAAGTTGAGATGTCCAAATCTCAAGTGCCACAACCAATTTTCATCTTTTGGTTCGCTTTGAAAAGCCTCTTGTGTCACTGTTGCCATTTCTTCTCCATTTTTCAAATCTTCTCTCATCCTGAGAGGGAACATCCTGTTCCTTGTCATCTTCACTTCAACAATACATTGTTTGCTGGGTGGTTTATCCATGATGGTGCATACATCATCCTCAAAGAAAACATTGTACCCCTTTTGAAGAAGTTGTCAAATACTTAAGAGGTTACATTTCATTCCAGGAACATAATAAACATCTGTTATGGATTTCTTTTCTCCTTTCCTTGTTAAGACATTTACTTCTCCTTTTCCCATAACAGAAACTTTACTATTAGTCCCTAATGTGACTTGTGATTTCACATTCTTATCTAACATAGAAAACATGGCTATGTTTTCTGTCATATGGTTACTACAACCAGAGTCTAGAAACCATAAGTCTTCACTCTTTTCCTCAGCCATATTACAAGCTAAAAACAATTTATCTTGGCTGATATTTTTTGGAGTGAAATTTGCACTAGTTCTATTAGCCATATCATGCTGCTTCTTCCTACATTCATTTGCATAATTCCCATATTTTTTACAATAATGACATTGGACATTGTATTTATCATACCTTTGTCCTTGAGCATGTTGCTGACCACCTTGCTGGCTGCTGCCTTGACCTTGGTTTTGATTTGGATTGCTGCCCCTTCCTTGAGCATTTTCTGGATTGTTTCTTCCACCTCTGTTTTGGCTTTTTCCTCTTCCTGTCTTGTTTCCTCTGCCTTGACCTCTTTCTCTTCCAAAGGACATCTGGGTCCTAAAGGCATGCTCTAGAGATGAGTTTTCATTTCTACCCAATCTCTGCTCATGTGTCATCAATGATGCATGTAGCTCATCAACTGAAAAGTTTGTGAGATCCTTTGTCTCCTCTATGGTGGTGACAATCACATCAAACCTTGAGGGTAGGCTCCTCAAAAGTTTCTCCACAATCCTCCTTTCTTCAAGAGTCTCTCCATGAGACCTTATCTGTGTGACCATTCCAATCACATGTGTGAAGAATGAGTCAATATTATCTAACTCCGTTATGCAGAGAGTCTCAAAATCTCTCCTCAGCAACTATAGTTTTGCTATCTTCACTTTCTCCATGCCTTGATAGGTTGTCTTGAGAGTTTTCCATGCTTCTTTGGATCTCTTAGTTGCTGCTATCCTTGGAAACACACTCTCATGCACTTCTTGATACAAAAAGTAGAGGGCTCTATAGTCCTTCTTCTTATTGCTCTTCAACAGTTCCTTCTCTGCCTGAGTTAAATCATCAAACTCATTTTCATCCGCTGGTTCTTCAAAACCATCCTCAACAAGTTCCCATAATTCTTGGGAAGCAAATAGGGCTCCCATAGTTATTTCCCAGTAGTCATAGTTTTTCCTATTAAATTGTAGGAGCTGAGTATTACCAATATCCATGCTAGTGCTGGCTCTAGCCATTCTTTCACTCTTAACTATGCTTCAAATTACTTGACTGTGTATTTAAAATAAATTAATTGTTCTGCAAACAATAACAGAAATAAAAATGTCTTGAGAAATACCTTGGATTCTTTTGACCGAGTCTTCACTCTGCTGGAGAAGCTGCTGAAACAATAAATCCTTCCTTTAGCTTCTTTGACACCTTCAAAGAACCTAGACTAGCTCTGATACCATGTTGGAATTTCTGAGAATTCCAGAACAATATGGAGGGAATAATTCTCTCCTCTTAACATAGAGAAATTATAAAATTTTTGCTTCAGGAGGACAGAGTTTCAACCTTGGGAAAAATTATATTCATTAACAAAACAAATTGTTACAAAAGTCTTCCTCTAACAGAGGGATTACAAAACAAGACTGCTTCAAAATGCAGTTCCAAACATCACTCTGTCTCACACTATTTCAAAATAACACTATTGTGTGTAATTTCTTTTCGCACTGTTGTGCATACAATACAATACCATAGCCTCACGGGATTTTTCACTTTATATGTGTCGCATAACATGTCATAAAAAAAACTATATAAAAAAAAAATCTATGAACTAAAAGACCTCTCGGGCCCACAAACAAAATGCGCACATGGTATATGTTAAAATATATATATGAAAATGTTTTATAATAAAACACAATGCGTGATAAAAACAAATGAACCCTTCCATCGCGCGATGAACTAATTTAAATCGAGTCCATAATATGCATCGGGTCCGGAACTTGAGAATACAAACGGGCCATCTTGAATCTTCCGATTGCGATTGTAAACAGACGCGTCATGAGTTATAAAATCCATTGCATAAACACTTATCGGGTCCGAAACTGTATTGCAAGATGGTTCAAAAAAAAAAAATTCCGATTGCGATTGCGATTGCGCCAATCGCATTGGCACATTTCATCGGAACAAAACAAAAGGCGGAGGTAACACATAACTTGCGATTCATTACAATGCTGCTACATGGTTTGTGGGACCACATCTCCCGCGGACCTTGGATTTAAGCGAAGGGCGATTATAATATGTGCGATTGTGATGATCGCATGACATCGGCGATATAACAAATGGGCACGCAGAGCATACAATGTTCGCTTGCGATTTCTGATTGCGATGATCGCATCGGAGCTTCGCCACATCGACAAGACACTTGAACTTCAAAACATTGCGATTACAATTCAATAAAGAAATGTGGGGACCACAGGTCTTTACAGAAAAATGCTCTCGTGCATACATAAAAGTCTCTGTTTATAAAAAGAAATCCTCTGTTCTTGTGTATGCTATGAAAGCTCTATTTCATTTATAAACGCTCTGTTTTCAAATACAAAGGACTGGAGGCTATAATCAAAACAACAACTCTATTTGATTCAAATACATCGGAACATGCGCCAAAACACAAAAAAATTGAAATTCATTGTTCACCATTTTAGAGCGCCGTAGCACGGGGTTTTTCAAACATATTTGGGAAACGGCCACATGTAATGCCGTCACGTTGAAAGTAACATTTCAACAAGGCGAAGAGAACCCCTAATAGAATGGTTATAATCACGATGTTTAACGCAACGCATGGGCATCGAATAATAGCATGCTTGATATGTTTTTGCAATGTTTCCGAGTGGGCTACTGAACCGAACATTTTTCGAAGAATCTTCTCATCGTTGTCAGTGGATAACAAGGCACCGCAAAGGCTACTAGGCCAGCATTCACGAGCACCGTTATCCGATGAAGATAGAAGGGGTCGATTATAGAGCCGTGATACCCCTCATGAGTCCAAATTACTTGAAGATGATGTGGAGAAGGGTGCGTTTGCTTCGCCGTGTGTTGGAGATGGGTTACAACTTCTTGTTCCCTGTAGCAAGTGGGTCTTTTTTCTTTTGAAGGATTGTAAGTGGGAATGTATGGTGTATTGATTCATTTGGCATTTTTTTTTCCTTCTCTATTTTTTAAAATATATTTATATTTTAATTGGTTAAATTTATGTTTTTTTTTCATTTTTTTTTGAAATATTTTTATATTTTAATCTGTTAAATTTATGCAATTGCATAAATTATGGTGTTTAGTTATTTTTTTCACGCTATGGCTAAACATTATAAGTTTTTAGAGTTTTTGGTAGAAATCTAATGCATTTTTTTCGTTAGTTAAATCTATATTTTCTTTGTTTAAAATGAGTATTTGACTACATATATAGATTCGGAGTCCTAATATATAGATTCAAGCACCCTAAAAGTACTAGTGTTGTGAAGAATTGAATAACTCCACTTGTGAGAAATATGAAAACTTTCTCCAATGAGAATGCAAATATAGTATTATTCAATTTTCAAGGTATATACTAACCTTGGTAAATGTACATATTTACATTTTTAACTTCTTAATTTATGCAATTAGTGTACATGAACTCTTTTTAAATTCTTGGTTAAATGGTGATGAGGCTGGGCTCTTATAGCACTCATCGAGGATCAATTCCCACTTCCCCAATCCAGGGGTAGTGTATGTGGACATATTGATGAAAATGGAGTTAGGTGAAAAATGAAAAAGAACTACCAGAGACTATTATATATATATATATATATATATATATATATATATATAGGCTTATGTATTTTGAGATCAAACTTCTAGAATTTTAATTGTGTCTATAGATATATCTATGTCTACTATGTCAAATGTTGAGATCTATTTTCAAAGTAGTTATGCCTCTTTTTCCGTTTTAATTATTTATTAATTGAAAATGAGATGTAATTTGAAAAATTATTATGTGGTATTGATAGATCATGGTATTCACAATTGAACCTCTCTATTTATGCAAATAGAATTTTTTCTTGAAAATATGCAAAAACAATTTCAAGAAAGAATGTGATTTACGTTGTTTAAAATGCATTTTTGAATGCATCATGGATTCAACTACTATAAAAAGCTTTTGAGTCTACACGTAGAATCCACAAATTAAACAACTTAAACTCAATATTTTTAAAGAATCTCGTAGGATTTTGGTTAAAATTAACTAAATTGAATGTAGTAAAAAAAACATTTTTTATATATTAAACTAAGCCTTATATATATATATATATATATATATATATATATATATATATATATATATATATGTTTAGACTATATATTAATAATAATAATGATGATTATGATTAATGTCGACCAAAAATAAATAATAATAATAAATTTATAATTTAGCTTAATTCTTAAGTAGATTAAGGCTTTTCATATTTATTAGAGATTGATATTTACTTTTGAATAAAAAAAAGAATACTCCGAAATAATTTTTTCTAGGTAAATATAGATTTATTTAATTTATATGGATAAATTGATTTTTAATTAATAATAAATATAGAAAAAAATTTATTGTTTTAATTTTCTAAAATAAAATTACATGTTTTAGATTTAAGACTTTTGTGATCCAGTACGTAAAATGAATGTCTTTCCGATTAATCACATTATTAAGATTTGGTCCAAGATTTCTAACCAACTAATGTAATTCATCCTCAAAACAAGAAGACAAGCTAATCCATCTTTTAATCAATAAATAATAGAATACATCATTGCTGAAAAATTACAGTTTTTTATTCTTTTTTCCAATTAATAAAAATGATATTGAACCCATATTTTTTTCTAAATATAAATGTTGTATTTTTTTTTCAATTAAATATTACTATTTTATTTAGAAAAGGGAAAAATAGCAATGTTTTTTATAACAATGAATTACTGGCATTTTTAACTGAACGAGGTAAATTTAGTGATCAAAGTATTGTAAATTGCAATTATAAAGTGATAGGTCGTGGGTCAGCTGTTTCTATAGTGTTTTTTAGCTTCACTCACAACCATTATTCAAGTATTTTTACATAAAATATTATCTAAAAATTTAAAAGAAATCCACATTCAAAATTTATGATACAACCCCCGAACATATACGGTATTGCAATATAACATTCTGATTATACATTGGGTAGCAGGGATACTGATATATTGTGGTTCCGGATCCCTTCACGAAGGCAGACATTCATTTTGCTTTTGACAAATACAAAGGTTACCCACACGAAGTGTTCAAAATTGAACACGTGTCAGAGAAAGTAGATATTGGAATTTATCGGTGAAAAAAAAATTTAAATTTAGATTTTTACAAGTTATTGAATAATATTATAAAATTTTTACTCGAAGTGTTGTAGTACCGCCGAGAACAGTCACATTTTTTTTAAATTCTTAAATATAGTAAGTCATTAAGTTAGTAAATCATAACGAGGTTGTTCGCAGAAAATTCCTAAGTATAGTAAGTTACTAAGTTAGAATGGTGGTACTGACTTATGTTGTTGAGAAAAAATAGAATTGAAGGAGATTAATGGCAACTTGCGACCTGTATGGAGAGCTTGTTGAGTTTCCAAATTCCATTAAGCTGCAAGGTCTGCAAGTCTACATTGTGCAATTGTTTGCCTAATTAGTAACTTAGTAGTGCCAAGTTCCAACACCAATCCAATACTGCAACAACCATCATAAATTATGGCATTAGCGCAGACGTTGGCACTAGGCACTAGGCATGCTCATGCTCAACACTTAAAAGGTAACCGTGATATTTTTCCTGGACTCGAGCAATGGGCTTTCAATAGCGAGTGGAGAAGGATTTTCTTTTTCATCCTCAGAGAAGAATTGCTTGAGTGATAGAGCCATTCCTCACTCTGCTCAAGACAGAGTCGAGGGACTCGAGAACTCAAAGTAGCAAATAATATCCATTCTTCAATCGAATGCACAAACAACCAGGGTATCTCGCTAGAATCCCTAAATCCTCGCTACTAGCTCGTATCGCTATTTACTCATTTCTTGCACGCCCCACATTGGCTTCAATGTTGTCGAGCTCCTCACCTTTTGTGTTTGCACCAGCATAGCCATGTCAAGGAATACATATCTACCGCAATTCAGAGCAAATTCCTCTGCGATCTCTTTCGATGCTGTCATGTCTCTCTTGAATCTCGTCAGATCACTCTTCAATAATCTTCCCTCTCCTCCTCGCTCCCCGAATCACCCTCTCGCAACATATTTTAACTTTCCCCCGTTTCAATAATATGATCTATGTGGTCTCTTTGTTAGCTCTCTCACCAAGAATATAAAGATAGTACCTTCTCTCAACCGTTTCCTTGTACTTTCCCATGATATTTTCTCTCGAGAATGACTGAAAGTCCTCCATCAATTTCTTCGGGAGAAATTCCTCAAGCCATCGGTGGTGGCAAATTTGGCAATGCACTTCGTCCGTGAGCCGCGAATAGTAGTTGTTGTTGCCTCACCTCACTTTTGAGATTACCACCTTCCACTTTCTTTATGTTTACATCCTTGAATGTTCTTCCAACACACAGAACTTCATAAGGCATTTTGCATGGAGAAATAAAATTCTTCGTGTCTAATGACTTGATTTGTAATAATTTAAACATGTGAATCGATAGATGGTGTTTTTTACCTTTATCATGTGTCAATGCAAGTATAGTAGTATAACTGATTTGTAATAATTTAAACACGATGGTGTTTGACCTTTTATTGTGTCAATGTGCAAGTATAGCAATATGTCGGTTACTGCTTAATAGTTCATGATGAATATTCTATGGTTTCTTGATGGGTTATATATGCCGATACAACAAAGAAAAATTATAACTTCTTCTTTCTTAAACACTTCACCAGAGTCAAATATAATTCATGATGTGATATTCTATGGTTTATAATAACTTCTTTTTGTTTTACTAAGCACGGTGCTTACATTCGCCTAATAGTTCATGATGTGATATTCTATGGTTTCTTGATGGGTTATATATGTTGATACAACAAAGAAAAATTATAGCTTCTTCTTTCTTGAACTATAATTGAGTCAAAATATAATATTAACTTTGTTTGTTTACTAGATAGTGTGTTTGTGTTTGTATTATAGAATTAAAAATAGATCTATGTTAATTTTTATTAAAAATATTTTTTAAAGATAGATAATGTATTAAGGTATATTAATATCAATATCTAAGACATGATAATTCATTATAACTTATTTATTATGTATTAACATCCAAATAATAATAATTTATTTGTTTTTCAAAATTATAGCTTTTCGATTTATAACACATTATTTACATGTCATTTCTATATCCGTTTGAATAGGTATGCGTGTTTATTGGAAAATATTTTCCACTATTTTTATTATGTTGTTTAAAATAAATAATATTATTAATTATAATTGTTTAAAAGAAATTATAATTATATTTACTAAATTATTTTTCCTTTCATAAATATGGATTTATATAGTGACCACCTAAAGATCCATAGGGAAAATTTCAGAGAAGACTACTCAAATTGGTAAATGAAAATCATGTGGCCCCTAGAGGTATTTGTCTCCATTCAACAACTTTTACAATGAGAAGCATCTCCCTGCAATATCAAGAGTCCCAATTCCAGCCAAAAAAACCAAAACATATGTTTGCTAGACTTTGTCCCCATTTTTTTTAATATTTTTTATGTATAATATATTTTTTTTCAATTACAAGTTAAAGTTAGCTTCTTATAAACCACTCATTTATTGAAGTGGGATTCTTTTAATCACGATTTTTTTCCATAATTGATGATGATTATTAACGTCCACTAAGGCCAATATGGTCCACTAAGACCAATATGGTCTATCGCACCTATATGAAAGTTAGAAATGTAATTGAGATGCTTTAACATATTATTTCTATGATGAGAAAAGAAGGAGAGAAGTGTTCCTATATCCCATAGGTTTGCTTTGACTTAACAAGTCAAGAAGGTTGCTAGTGTGTAGTAGATTATGAAAATGAAAATGGATGTGAGTAAGAGCTAGGCAATACAAGAGAAAGTGATTTTCATCTTCAACCCCTCTTAGTATGGCGATCTGTGACTAACTCATTTGTCCCAAGGTGTTTTGGAGAGATAGAATAACGCTTGGTTTTCACTTTGGAGTTCACGAGAATTAGTATTTATCTTGGAAATGCTCATTTTCTTCTTAGCATCGGTCAAAGCATAAAGATAATTTTTGGTTTTCAAAATTGGGGTTGAGACACCCTCTCCGTATAATACCTTGGCTTCCCTTTTTTCCCTCTAACTCATCGTCATGTGACTTATCCTTAAATTTGGAAGTAATACTATTTTAATGTTATCCATATTATTTAAGATGATTTCCTCCTTTACTCCCTCAATGGTCTAGCTAATTTTGGGCATCCTTATGTTAGGCTCGCTTGAGCCCGACGTGGGGAGTTTTGGCTAGAGTTAGAAGCAATATTAGGATAACCTTGGATTCCATGTTGTAAATCTTCTTCGTATACATGAGATATCTGAGTCATAGTCATTATTTCAATGGGGGGGGGGAATTACAACTTGAATTAAGAGGATAGGGAAAATAGTATTTCATTTAATCTTGAAGTTGTAGGTTATAAATCGCTTTTGGATCAACTCAATCTTCCTCCATGATTCTATAGATATACTACAACCCAAAATTTCACATCCATATAAAATGATAGGAGTGTGACGAGATTCCCAAAGAGGAACTTGTTTTCACTCCATGCCGAAGATCCGTCGAATTACAATTATTTTCAATTCTATAATAATATTTCCAACCTCCCAATTATCCCTTTCTTAATGTTACAATTTCAATTGAAGTGATGATGACTCAGTAGATTCTCATATATTTTGAGATTCAACAAGATGTATGAGCTTGAGTGAAAAGTAAGCACCTTCACTAAGTGGGGCCCGCAAGCTATTTTTAGGTGTATGTCTATTTTTAGACATGGTGAGCATATTCTATAAGTTGTTTTCAAGATGCTATTTGTAGATGGTTGGCTTCAAAATGTGGGAAATAGATGAAATTCTATTTTTTAGAATATTGGTGAAGCCCTATTAACAGATCGTCGATCTAAAAATAGGTGACATGTCAGTATTATTAAACCTTAATAATAATGTCGACAATAAACATCAACTTATTCTCTCTGGAGCACTTTATTTCGTTGAATAGATTTGGCAAATCAAGGTCAAGTGGAAAATTACGACAATTCCTAGGGTTTATTGGTGGCTCATGCGACTTAGAGGACTCAATTGAAGCGCGAAGTGGAAAAGTTATGACATAGTTGGAAGAGTATTTTATGAAGTTGTTCTTTAGTTTAACTCGGTTAAGTGAGTTAAACTCGGTTGAGCTAGTTGTATCTAGTTTAACTAAAAGATATGTTATGAATGTAATTTTTATATATCCGTTTAGAGTGTTTTTTATTTGATTAATTTAATTATTAATATAATTAGTTAGTCGAATATGGTTATTTAGTAAAATGAAGAGACATTTAGTTCCAAGGGACGTGTCTCTCTAATTGGGTATGGCTTTCGTCAACTCCTATTTTAAGGATCAACCCCCCGGCTTTTAAGCATCAATTATTCATATCATATCAATAAATATTTCTTTATTTTTATCTCTTGAGAAGATTCCAAGAATTATTGAGCCTAAACATACAGCTTTCAGCCGTTCTAGTGGTATCCGGAGCCTTTCGATCGAGATCTAGAACTACACGAAATCCCGAGTAACTGCTACACCACTTCCATACCGTGTCGTTTTTGTGCTTCGTTGTGTTTGTTCCCACTACGAGTGGGACTCAAATACAACCAACATCGGCTTGTATGGTGAAGTGGCATGGTTCTTGATCAACGAAAAAATCGCATTTGAAATGCTTTCGTTGAATGCCAGGGTTTGAAGCTTGTGGAAGGGATCGAATCAAGCCACTCTTTGCCATCATCGTTCACTCACCTCCTAGCATCGAACCTACGATGACCCGGATTTCATTTTTGGAAAAATATGTTACACCCGTGGAGAAAACATTATAGCGGGCTATGTTGTTATCGCACGACGTTGAATTAAAAAAACACACTCTTTCAAAAACGTCACGGTGGAAAGTCAAGTGCCAAGTAGCCAACGATCGCGTGGCCGTGGCTCAGTGGTTCATGACCGCAGTGACGTGAATTATATTTTTAAATCATAAACCAAAGTGAGTATATTTATATTTAATTTTATAAATTATATATAAACACGAGCGCGAAAAGTCAATTTCTCGGTTAGCAAGCCGCGTGGGCCGTGGCTCTGCGCTCATTACTGCGTTGATCGACTTACATTTTAAATTATAAACAAGTGATGGAAACACTTCCGTTTAAGTTTATATATATATATATATATAAGTAATTTAAAAAAATATATCTAAATTTATAACTTATATAACAATTATATAGTTACAAATTGCTCCTAAGAAAAAAAAGAATAAAATGATGAAGGAAAATAATGATTGATGATATTAAAAAAGTTCAAGAAGACCTCACTAAGATAAATGAATGCATCAACGATGTCGAAAAGTTAGTAAAGGATCACAAGACAAAATGGCCAAAGATATCGCATATTTAAAAAGACATAATGAGCCAACATTTTGGGAAGGCTAATCCATCGTCACCGACACAAAGTCCTAAGACCTAGCAGGACAAAAATATCTCCGGATCATGATTTCCATCGGACACGAATATACGCAAGTGTAGTTTGAAGGTACTCGATGCTACACTAGGTCACCGTAGAGGAACACTCCTTAAAATTAAAGAGTGAATTACCTAAATATGATGGTAGAGGATAATAAGGGCACCATCATTTGGGTAAAACACAAATGGACGCCATTTTTTGCAAAGCAAACCCACCGTTAGGGTCTGCAAGAAAAATTTCAGTAACAACATCCAACTACCTAGAAGGAGTAAAGCATATGGCTGGTTTATGTGGTGGTCCTCTAAATGTAGTGTTCTTTCATTCAATTGGGAAAATTTAAAGAATTCTCTCGTTAAAAATTTTTCATGACGAGGAAGAGGATGATGTTTATAAGAAGATTTGTTCACCTCAAGAAGAAGGGATCGGTGAGTGAATACACCCACGAATGGGAAGTATTAGTAGTAAGGGAAAAGAGGGTTCTCGTACGAAGAATTGTATTAAAAATGTATCGTTGTGGCTTCAAAGACTACATTCAAAGAGAAGAAATAAAATTGTATAAACCTAATACTATTAAGGAGGCCGACATGCGGCCATAATTGTTGAACGAAAAAAATAAAATCCATAGAAATCCATATGCCAATAATGAGAACGTAGTTTTTTTATGCCAAGGGAAAATCAAGTAGAGCATCCATGGAAAACTCAAGCAAATATGTTCCCCCCACCAATGCGCAATGAAGGAAAACAACCATCTAATGTTGAAAGGAAAAAAGAAGGGAAATGTTGGAACCTGCCGAGACAAATATTTCAAGTAGACACAAATGTGTAAAACAAAAAACTTTATAAGCTGTGAAGCAAAACAAAATGAAGAATCACTAGAAGATAGCACCGACAGCAGAGTAGTGAAGAAAGTGAAAATCCAAATCCAGAACAAGAATAAGATATTCCACGAATCTCGCTTCATAGCACTATCACAGGGGATATCTCAGCTCACGGACATTAAAACTTAAAGGTCACATTAAGAAGCAAAATGTTATAGTCCTAGTAGACTCAAGGAGTACACACAACTTCATGGATGTTAATATTGCGAAAATACTAAACATTTTTTCTTGTCCTATAGCAGATTTAAAAAGTAATGGTAGCGAGATGGGAAACAAGAATAGATGGAGTAGGCAAGTGCCACAAGGTCAAGTTGCAATTAAGCGACTATGAGATGGAAGCTAGTTTTTTATACGCCTCCTAGCGAGGTAGGGAAATGTCGTTTTAGGGGTACAATGGTTGGTTGCGACACTAGGTATTTATTCAGCAAAGCATATAAAAGCAATTCATTAATCTTAAAATGGATGGAAGAAGATACAAGTTAATGGGGTTCCATGCCCCACCTACTCAAGTTGTCTCTACTCATCAAATGAAAAAAACTCATTCGCAAAAGGAGCTCCATTATTTTTGGTACAATGTCAACAATTGGAGTTACTATCGATGGAAGGGAACTCACAGCCCATAGAAAATTTCATCACTTAATCAAAAAATACAAGACGGTTTTTCTAGAGACCTACCGAAGGAGTTACCCCATAAAAGGAAGATCGAACACATTATTGAGGTTAAACGTAGGCTACCACACCGATGAATACCAAACCATATCGTTACCCACATCATCACAAAACAGAAAGATAGAGTGATTAATACAAGACTTTTTGGAGCATGGGATCATAACAAAGAGTAGAAGCCCATACGCTCAAGCTCCAAAGTGGTACTATTGAGGAAGAAATATGGATCTTTTACGACTATGTATAGACTAGAGAGGATTGAATAAAATCACGATTAAACATAAGTTTCCGATCCCATTCATCGATGAGATGTTGGATGAGCTAGCATGGCATAGAATATTTTTCAAAATTATATTTAAGATCAGATACTACTCAAATACTGGTAAGAATAGAAGACATCGAGAGAACACAGCCTTTCGTAACCCATGAAGGACATTATGAGTTCAAAGTCATGCCATTTGGACCAGTAGGGAAAATTTTGAGGGCTATTCTAGCCCGGTGCAAGGGCGAATTTTTAAGGGGTCTAAAGTAATGGTAGTGGCTGAAATTTTTTATATAAAACACATTTTCTATAGTTTTGTAAAATTAGCCCTATAATTATTTTAAAAATAATTAATTATTAAGTATTAGCCCAACAAAATAAATGCGAATAAAATTGAAAACATGAAATTCGCCTCTCGATTTTCTGGTTTGGAGCAGATTTCAATGCATTCGCCCTGGATTTACCAGCTTGGGGGAGGGATTGGACTGATTCGCCCCCCATTTTTATTGATTGGGGCTTGGAAGTTGGAGGTTCAATAAAAATTTGAATGCGTTTGCTGGAATTTACTGGGTCGGGGGAAGGATTGGAGTAATTTTCCCTGGTTGGGCTTGGTTGGAGCTTGAAAGGGGCTGTTGGAGGTACAACAACGCTCAGGGCAACAACTTACAAGATCTAGACCCTGGTTCCAATGACGTTGCACGCATTGACAAGAATCGAGGTCTGGTTTCGTTTCGGGAGATGGTAGCTTCCCGGAAAGGGATTTAGAGTACCAATATGGTCCATTTCCCCAGTGCCATGGAGCTAAACTTGCAAGGAGGATTTTGGAAAGTGGTGTTAGGTTGCAACTGTAGTTATATTTTTTTTTATAAATTTTCTGAGTCTGAATGCTTCTAGTGTGCTTGTGATTGCTTCGACGAGCCTAATAACGCTCTGTAATTATTATTTTTTAATAAATTTTCCAATCTAAATGCTTCAAAGTGTGCTGGATGACTGGTGAATGCTGGTGAACAGTGCTGGTCAGTGGTGAATGCAGGTGCTCTATGGGTGATTTGCAAGAGGTAAGCCAAAATCCAGAAGTTTACACTTGTTCCAGCCTTCTTTTAAGCTCACAATCACTAGAAATCAAAACTGTTGACACTTTCCATCAAAGGTCTCTCGTAGGCTTCGACTGCAACTCTCTATTACATCAGTTTCACAGTAGTTTGATTAAATACGAAAACATATGTCAGAGTTGTGACCCTTCGATCTTCTATGTTAGTAGGTTAATAGGTATGAGTATTACATGTAATAAGGGTTATCAGAGCTGTTTTTTTCCTATCACCATGTCTCTTAGCAAGCATTATCAAGGTTTTTGTCTTTGTTTTTTTTTTATATTGGTTTGGCACAGGTTAGAGGAAAAGCATCTAAGTTGAGAGCCTAATAGCTGGACCAAGAAGTCGAGTTTGTATCTCTGATATGAAATGATGAAAAGTATCATAGGGCCAAGTTGTTAGGCCGTCCTTATCTATTTTCCTTGAATAAATTTAGGTCCGAAAATCTAGAGATAATCTAGTGTAGGACCAAGTTTCAATATGGCTGTTGTAGGGTTCTTGTGCTTGGTTTGAATGTAGGTTAGCAGGCTGCATAAATACCTGGGTAGAGCAAGGCTTTCAGAGAGGGCCGAAGGTAGATAGAGACTGTTAAGAAAGTTGCAAGGGTGCTTGGTTCGTAGAGGAAGTCTTCTAGGTTGGAATGTTGTTCCTAAAAGAGTTAGAGCAGGAGTTTGAAGATCATCCAACGTGTGAAACATCACAAGTAATTTTGTGTTGCATCCATGGAGGAATATCTTTGCAAATAATTGTGGGAAACTGAACTGCTGTAGGTATCCTTTTGAGGACCAAAAGGGTGCAGCAATAGGCTAGAAGGTGTCTTATAACCCAACTTATGGAAAGACTTGATAGAAGAAGGGCAACCACAGTCTTTTGAAAATACCATTGTCAATAATAGGATATAATGTTCCATTTCGCAGAAGAATGAATGATTGATCCAACTAAATTATTGAAATTATATATTCCATGACCCTAGATAGAAATCAAGATCATAAATTTTGAAAATAACATTCAACATAACACAAAATTTGGTTAGAAATCACAACATTAGTGAGTGAAACATTAGCGAGTGATTGCAAAGCAGTTTTTCTCAATAAAATTAAAACCAATTTTTATGTAACCTTGGCACAAACACATAAAATTACTTGAATATTCACTTGTAAAAACCCAACAACTTCAACTATCAGCCAAACAACTATTAACAACATAACAAATTCAAGATAATCTGCAAAGCTGGCGACAAACATCTCATAAAACTTCACACAAAGCACAGTAAGTGAAAGGGTGATGATTTCCAAAGCAAGAATGCATACCTTCCAATATCTACATCTGCTGCATGTAAATATGCAATCAATGCATCCAGTTCCTTTTCTTCGACTGGTGCATTTGAGTCAGATACTGCCTTCTTGAAAAATGAACCTAAGGTGTAAACAATGCATGCACACCTTCCAATAAGATCAAGCAATATATCTTACAATATACAACTCATGCCTCCACCATCCTTAGTCCAACATGAAATAGCATATTAATACTGATAATTCAAAATCTCACTAGATCATTTCAGTTGTATCTATGTCTAAAAAATATAATTGAACTAAAAATGATAGTTGCCAATATATGCACAACACCACCAACAATCCTATATACAAAGATCAACTTTGTGAAACATGAGGTTAATGAATAAAGAACAATTAAAAATTCACTTAGATATCCAGCTACAACGGCATGACCGATATGTTCTCTTTTAGGCCACATTGCATCTTCAAAAAGTACTGCCATCTCAATCAAATATGCAATTCTTGTTCTCAAATTTCTGTCTAAAGAATGTACGGGCTTACAATCCTACTAGAAAATACGTTTCTTTTGCCACCTCTCCTGATAACAGATTCCAAAAATCCCTTTTGAAAAGGACCCTTAGAGAGCTATCACATCTAGAACATCCGACCTCTGCTGAATTTACAAACACCACTGCTCCTCTGGCAATGAGTTCAAAGAACTGCAATTGGAACATATTAAAAACGTGATACCATGTGCTATAGTAGAGAAATTTTAGTCCTCCATGTTAGTAAAATCATCACAGCTGGAACTCAGATGATGTTCTCAAGTCACTACTTCTGTTAAAGGCCTGTTCCAATGCAAGGTTTTTCTCGTTTAGTTTTTTAGATTTGATCTGATATGTTTTGCACAGAGTCTTCATGCAGGCAGCACATTGCCATAGTCTCTTTTCAAAAACCATATTTCAGGTGCATAGGATGAATGTACTATGTACTAATGTAGTGATAGGTTAGAAAAAATTTCTACAAGATAGCCACAATACTGTTATTTTATGAGCTTGTATGGACAGTATGACGTATATTTTGATTTCACACTTGACATGTTAGATATAATGCTTTCGTAACATGGAAAAGCATATAACCACAGTGAGATAAAATATAAACATTTATGAGAAATTTATTATTTTAATATTGTGTGAATTATAAGAATATTTTATAGGGAAAATGAGTGACAAAATTTACTATTTCACATATTTCACATTTGAAAATTTCTTTGCTTTTTCAAGTTTGTTAAATTCTCATAAATAAATTAAAATTGTAGCACTAATGCACTAGAAATGCACTTGTATATATGATAAATGTGTATATGTATGTGAGAAAGCAACAATTAGGCTTAACATGGAATCCACTAACGTTTTGTGCTTATGGAATCCACTAGATTCATGGATCACTGAGAAATTAATATCCTTGAGACAAAGAAACACTTATTTTGGGGATAAGAGTAAATTATATTAATTAGTTCTGAAAACAAGAGGAAGAATTTTTCCCATGAAATCCTTAGAATTGCATGAAACCTACTTTTTTGGGAGCAGACTTGAATGAATGGAAAACCCTGATTGACTTACAAATTACAAGTACTACGCTGACAGGCATAAACTTCGGGTGTATGGAAAGACTTGATAGAAGAAGGGCAGCCACATTCTCTTGAGCAGTGGAGGCTGGGTTGGCAGGACTATAACAGTGGTTACAACGTGCTCTAATCAGAGGTCTGGTTTCTGAAGCAAGAACACAAAACCAAGAACAAGAAGGATAAGGGGAAGTTGAGAAAAAAGGTATGTTTCTCTAATAGATTGGTTTGTTTTTCAATGAATGGTTGTTAAAGAGCACTTGTGGACTGTTGAAAGGCCCAAGTACAGTGATGTTTGAAGAATTAAGTCACTATTAGAAGGAAACTATTATGAAGCCCTAAGGACAATGATCTCTGGAATTCAAACTTTGTTGTATGGGAAGACGTGTGAATTCACTAAGCACACTGAATGTGGAAGTTATTTAGTATTGTATGAGCTATTGATGACGCCTTAACTTGTGTGACAAAGTAGTAGTCTTGACTCTTGACTCTTGTCACTATTTAAGGACATTTCTAGAAGACCCTATGAACAATATAGCTTGTAACAACAAAAGTATTGTTGAAGGAAAAAATTGCAAGTCCATGTTCTAAAATATCATAGATATAGGGCAGATCCTTTAGAACAATTAGATTATTGGACTATATGAAGGCAGAACAAAAAACCCTAGTTCTGTGATTTGGAGCAACATATCAATGATTTGGGGCAACTAGTTGAAGACCCTATGAGTTGGCAATCTTGAAGAAGCAGGATAGCAGCTAGAGGTAAGGATTATTTATGACAATGAAGCTATGTTGACTGATGAAGATTTATTGGAAAGGTCAGCGAAGTATTGGGACACCTTGAATAAATTTAGGTCTGAAAATATAGAGATAATCTAGTGTAGGACCAAGTTGCAACAGGGTTGTTTTAGGGTTCTTGTGCTTGGTTTGAATGTAGTTTAGTAGGATGCATAAATACCTGGGTAGAGCAAGGCTTTCAGAGAGGGCCGAATGTGGATAGATACTGTTAAGAAGGTTGCAACGGTGCTTGGTTCGTAGAGGAAGTCTACTAGGTTGGAACGTCGTTCCTAAAAGAGCTGGAGCAGGAGTTTGAAGATCATCCGAAGTGTGAAACATCACAAGTAATTCTGTGTTGCATCCGTGGAGGAATATCTTTGCAAATATTTTTGGGAAACTGAACTGCTGTAGGTATCCTTTTGAGGACCAAAATGGTGCAACAATAGGCTAGAAGGTGTCTTATAACCCAACGTATGGAAAGACCTGATAGAAGAAGGGCAACAACAGTCTCTTGAAAATACCATTGTCAATAATAGGATATAATGTTCCATTTCACAGAAGAATGAACGATTGATCCAATTAAATTATTGAAATTATATATGCCATGACCCTAGATAGAAATCAAGATCAAAACTTTTGAAAATAACATTCAACATAACACAGAATTTGGTAAGAAATCACAACATTAGTGAGTGAAACATTAGCGAGTGATTGAAAAGCATTTTTTCTCAATAAAATTAAAACCAATTTTTATGTAACCTTGGCACAAACACATAAAATTACTTGAATATTCACTTGTAATTTTGTAACTTCAACTATCAACCAAACAACTATTAACAATATAACAAATTCAAGATAATGTTCAAAGCTGGCAACAGACATCTCATAAAACTTCACACAAAGCACAGTAAGGGAAAGGGTGATTATTGCCAAAGAAAGAGTGCATACCTTCCAATATCTGCATCTGCTGCACGTAAATATGCAATCAATGCATCCAGCGCCTTTTCTTCCACTGGTGCATTTGAGTCAGATATTTCCTTCTTGAAAAATGAACCTAAGGTGTAAACAATGCATGCACACCTTCCAATCAGATCAAGTAATATATCATACAATATACAACTCATGCCTCCACCATCCTTAGTCCAACATGCAATAGCCTATTAATACTGATAATTCAAAATCTCACTAAATCATTTTAGTTGTATCTATGTCTAAAAAAAATTATTGAACTAAAAATGATAGTTGTCAATATATGCACAACACCACCAACAGTCCTATATACAAAGATCAAATTTGTGAAACATGAAGTTAATGAATAAAGAACAATTAAACATTCACTTAGATAACTAGCTACAAAAAATACTGCATCTTAGACCACATTGCATCTTCAAAAAATACTGCCATCTCAATAAAATATGCAATTCTTGTTCTCAAATTTCTGTCTAAAGAATGTATAGGCTTACAATCCTACCAGAAAATACGTTTCTTTTTCCACCTCTCCTGATAACAGATTCCACAAATCCCTTTTGAAAAGGACCCTTAGAGAGCTATCACATCTAGAACATCTAACCTCTGCTGAATTTACAAACACTACTGCTCCTCTGGCAATGAGTTCAAAGAACTGAAATTGGGACCTATTAAAAACATGATACCATGTGCTACAATAGAGAAATTTTAGTCCTCCATGTTATTAAAACCATCACAGCTGGAACTCAGATGATGTTCTCAGGTCACTGCTTCTGTCAGAGACCTGTTCCAATGCAAGGTTTTTCTTGTTCAGTTTTTTAGATTTGATCTAATATGTTTTGCACAAAGTCTTCATGCAGGCAGCACATTGCCATAGTCTCTTTTCAAAAACCATACTTCAGGTGCCTAGGATGAATGTACTATGTACTAATGTAGTGATAGGTTAGAAAAAATTTCTACAAGATAGCCACAGTACTGTTATTTTTTGAGCCTGTATGGACAGTATGATGTATATTCTGATTTCACACTTGACATGTCAGATATAATGCCTTTTTAACATGGAAAAGCATATAACCACAGTGAGATAAAATATAAACATTTATGAGAAATTTCTTATTTCAATATCGTGTGAATTACAAGAAGATTTTATAGGGAAGATGAGTGACAAAATTTACTATTTCACATTCGAAACTTTCTTTTCTTTTTCAAGTTTGTTAACTTCTCATAAATAAATTACAATTGTAGCACTAATGCACTAGAAATGCACCAGTATATATGATAAATGTGTGTATGTATGGGAGAAAGCACCAATTAGGCTTAACAGGGAATCTACTAACATTTTGTGCTTATGGAATCCACTAGATTCATGGATCACTAAGAAATTAATATCCTTGAGACAAAGAAACACTTATTTTGGGGATAAGAGTAAATTATATTAATTAGTTATGAAAACAAGAGGAAGACTTTTGCCCATGAAATCCTTAGAATTGTGTGAAACCTACTTTTTGGGGAGTAGACTTGAATGAATGGAAAACCCTGATTGACTTACAAATTACAAGTACTTCGCTGACAGGCATAAACTTCTGGTGTATGGAAAGACTTGATAGAAGAAGGGCAGCCATATTCTCTTGAGTAGTGGAGGCCGAGTTGGCAGGACTGTAACAATGGTTACAAAATGCCCTATTCAGAGGTCTAGTTTCTGAAGCAAGAACGAAAAACCAAGAACAAGAAGGATGAGGGGAAGTTGAGAAACAAGGTATGTTTCTCTAATAGATTGGTTTGTTTGATAATGAATGGTTGTTAAAGAGCACTTGTGGACTGTTGAAAGGCCCAAGTACAGTGATGTTTGAAGAATTAAGTCACTATTAGAAGGAACTATTATGAAGCCCTAAGGACAATGATCTCTAGAATTCAAACTTTTTTGTATGGGAAGATGTGTGAATTCACTAAGCACACTGAATGTGGAAGTTATTTAGTATTGTATGAGCTATTGATGATGCCTTAACTTGTGTGACAAAGTAGTAGTCTTGACTCTTGACTCTTGTCACTATTTAAGGATATTTCTAGAAGACCCTATGAACAATATAGCTTGTAACAAAAAATGTATTGTTGAAGGAAAAAATTGCAAGTCCATGTTCTAAAATATCAGAGATATAGGGCAGATCCTTTATAACAGTTAGATTATTGGACTTTATGAAGGCAAAACTAAAAACCCTAGTTCTGTGATTTGGAGCAACATATCAATGATTTGGGGCAACTAGTTGAAGACCCTATGAGTTGGAAATCTTGAAGGAGCAGGATAGCAGCTAGAGGTAAGGATTATTTATGACAATGAAGCTATGTTGACTAATGAATATTGATTGGAAAGGTAAGCCAAGTTGTGGGACACCTTGAATAAATTTAGGTCCGAAAATCTAGAGATAATCTAGTGTAGGACCAAGTTGCAATAGGGTTTTTGTAGGGTTCTTGTGCTTGGTTTGAATGCAGGTTAGCAGGATGCATAAATACTTGGGTAGAGCAAGGCTTTCAGAGAGGTCCGAATGTAGATAGATACTGTTAAGAAGGTTGCAAGGGTGCTTGGTTCGTAGAGGAAGTCTGTGAGGTTGGAATGTTGTTCCTAAAAGAGCTGGAGCAGGAGTTTGAAGATCATCAAAAGTGTGAAACATCACAAGTAATTCTGTGTTGCATCCATGGAGGAATATCTTTGCTAATCTTTGTGGGAAACTGAACTGCTGTAGGTATCCTTTTGAGGACCAAAAGGGTGCAACAATAGGCTAGAATTTGTCTTATAACCCAACGTATGGAAAGACTTGATAGAAGAAGGGCAGCCACAGTCTCTTGAGCAGTGGAGGTCGAGTTGGCAGGACTGTAATAGTGGTTACAACATGTCCTAATTAGAGGTCTAGTTTGTAAAGCAAGTACACAAAACCAAGAACAAGAGGGATAAGGGGAAGTTGACAAATAGGGTAGGTTTCTCTAATAGATTGGTTTGTTTCTTAATGAATGGTTGCTAAAGAGCACTTGTGGACTGTTGAAAGGCCCAAGTACAGTGATGTTTGAAGAATTAAGTCACTATTAGAAGGCAACTATTATGAAGCCCTAAGGACAATGATCTCTAGAATTGAAACTTTGTTGTATGAGAAGATGTGTGAATTCACTACGCACACTGAATGTGGAAGTTATTTAGTATTGTATGAGATATTGATGATGCCGTAACTTGTGTGACAAGGTAGTAGTCTTGACTCTTGTCACTATGTAAGGACATTTCTAGAAGAACCTATAAAAAATATAGCTTGTAACAACAAAATTATTGTTGAAGGAAAAAATTTCAAGTCCTTGTTCTAAAATATCAGAGATAGAGGGAAAATCCTTTAGAACAGTTAGATTATTGGAATTCCAAATATGAAAACCAAGCTCACTCAATTATAATCAACTAGCAAGGGGGAGTATGATAATGCAAAAGAGAGCTCATCCAGATCCAAAAAGATCCATATATGGATAAACATACACCAAGTTAAGGTTAAATATAATTGGTCTGGAAGAGAAATGAGACAGTCAGAATTGACAGGAAGCTTATTAGGGCTCAGTTGAGTAGGAAAACAATTGTAGGTTGAAAAGACTTTCAAAAAGGAGAAAACTGAATGAATTGATGGCATTACTCAGTGTTTATAAAAACATATCAAAGAACCACAAGTAATTATCTTCTGTGAGGATAGGAAAGGCTACAAAGGAATAGCTAATTGAGTTGTGAAATGTAACTTGAGTGGGACAAAAATTTGATTGGGAAAGGCTACAAAGGAATAGCTAATTGAGTTGTGAAATATAGCATTAGTGATTTTACTATTGGTTAATCATAAGATGCTTCTAATCTATGTAGATACTAGGGATAATTTGTAATTATGTACTAGGTGTTTACATTAAATCTCTGAGAAGGAAAGGAAATTGGCAAACGTAATTCTGATTTAAACTGGACCTATTTATGTGCCTTCAGAGTAGAGCAGAGTAATTATTAATATCGAATGAATCCCACCATATTTATTTTTTGATACATTTAAACTGATTGGAATTTAAGAGATTTGACACTACTAATGAAATTTCCAAATCAAATATGGTAATATCATGATGGAAGGATACTTATAATGTTGGGCACGAATTGTCATACACCTGTTTTTTGCTAATTTTGATGTATAATTCACATAGTGAGTCTTTATGGACAGGCTTACCTAGGACAGCTAACAGGTGGAGTAGAAGTTGATGTGATGGCCGCAAATGAGCTGGCAACCCATGCATTCCTCCAGGAAAGCCATTATATTTATTTTTCTTTCCGAATTGATCTCAACCTGTAGCAAAATATCTATGTTCCCTTAATTTGATTTAGTAGGAAAAATAATGATTAAGGACTGCTATGCACAGTTTTTCCTTTAATTGGGTAAATCTGGAATAAATATTAGATGTTTACCAACTTTTATGTATGGATGTCAAATCTTATCTGACTTGATTTAGCAACTATAAAAGTGCCTTCCTGCTCCTCTAGTGACCTCTTATTTTGGTTCAATTGTTTTGCTAGTTGGATTGTCAGAGGGAAGCATTCTTCAAAGCTAGAAAACATCTTTGTATCTATAAACAGTGGGTTTGGTTGAATTAGTTATCATATATGTTTTTTAAGATTAGATATTTTTGGGCTTTAAAGTGAATCTAAAGATAATATTTTTCATGGTGATGAGACTTATTGTTATAACATAATTGAAAATTTCAACAAGGAGACATATTGCCTTGTCTCTAGTTGTCATTGCCCTATTTGGCATGTAACTTATCTTTTTATTTTCATAGGAATTCCCCTTTTTTTCTTGAAAATATGTCTTGTTATACAAAATATTTAAAAATTCACCTCAACAAATATCAGAACAAATCAAATCGTGTGATTTCAAAGGATGATTATCAAGGCTGCAAGATCCATGAGATATATTGTCATCAAATCCAAGGCAAGGTTAAATAAGTTCTTATCAAATAAAAAACAAGGTGAACAATGCAAACAATGATTGGGTCACCAAAAGAATTCAAATAAACTTAGAATAAGAAAAAGTTATTAGGTTGTACCAAGATGTTTTGGGTAGGTTGGTTAAAATAAGCCCCCACCTCCTCATTAGGAGGTGAGTTGAGAGGAACCAACATGCTCTTTTTCTGTGACAAATGTAGCAGACTTCTCTGGAGTCAAGCTAGGGTCAACCACCGGGGTTAGCTGGGCCTTTTGAGCTTGAGGAGCTTTGCTCTTTTTGAAATTTCTCCCATTTTTCATTATTTGTAAAGGGTCATAGGTTTTTTGAGCCTTCCCTTGCTCATCCTCAGATATTTATGATTTTATAGTTTTGGTTTGGCCAATAAGGGGTAACCCATAATCCCATGGTTTGGGATTTGACCCTGTCACCCACCAAAATGGGTAACCCTATAAGAGAATTTTTCTCCTACATTGGACAAATAGCCAGCTAATAGCCCCTGATATTCACTTCATGATGATTATATACCATGTGCATCAACCATGTGCATCATCCAGATAGGTGATTCAAATATTGAAATTTTTGCATACCTTTATTATGTTATATACTTCCTTATTTGACTCTTGTAAATAGCATTCAGTAGCTTAAAATTGGGTTCACTTAATTTCTACATTCAAATCAATGCATTGTATTTTCATAATCTTTGACCCTTTGGAATTATTAACTAGTTTTTTCCAAGCATTTAATGGTTTACTAATGGTGGTTGTGTGCATTAGCTGTAGCACAGTTAATTGACAGAAGACAAGGGTAAAGGTTTTTTGTGTGTCTTGCATGCAACACAAGGTATGCTGACTAATGTTCCTTTCATGGGACTGGTTGATTGGGATACCTGTGGAGCCTAGATTAAATATCCAAGCTTGTTTCTTTAAATTGTTTGGTATTGGTGTGTGTAACTCAACTTCCAAGTCTCCTCCCTTCATATTTAGATGTTGTTGGGATTCCCTATGAAGTGGTGATTTCCTACTTGACATGGAGGTATACTAGTCATGCGATCATTTGAATTGGGTTTTTCTCCTTGGCTCTAACTGGTACATATGATCTACCAGTCAATAAATATTTCAGGAGAGACTATAATTTATCTTATTTGAAGAAAAATATCATCGATTTGTCAAGGTTGGAACTGGGTTTTGTCTTTGCAGGTCTAGAACCCCTGCAACCATGTTCTTGTCATTGTCTACTTGGTCACATTGGTGGTTGTTGTTACCCTCATGTTGACATGATTGGTAAATGCATATTTCAGGGGTAACTTGTAGGATGCTCAAGGACTATAGACACACACTTATTTTTGGTTGAGAGTAGTCCTTCACGTGATGATCTTCCTGGATGTTCAGCATAATGATTCTCCTTGATAATAATGTGGTGTCCTTGGTTGGAATGATGATTCTAGCCTTCACAAGGTTAGATTATCAGTGGAGGTTGCTTCAGTGGTGCATAATGTTCTTCATGAACCAAAATCAAGGTGGTCAAATAATCACATCTTGGTCACTTTCACCTTGTGCTGCATGGTTAGATCATAAGTATCCTCTAATGTGGTAATACACTTACCTAGTTTCATTCACGTTCATGCCATTTTTCCATAGTTTTACCTAGGCAGGGAAGAATTGGGAAAAATTGAAAGAAATTTGAAGGGCCTAGCTCTGTGATAGCCTTTTCTTCTCTTTATATATATTCAATTCCAATTTTAGAAAAGTTGTGGGCCAAATTGATGCCTGGAAGCTGCCGAAATACATATCATTCTGGAATAAATTCACCAGAATTCTTTCTGCAACAATTAGACAAATCATTAAGATGAATGGGGAATTACTTTCTGGGTCTAGGTGAAGAACAAGAGTTGCACATACTTGAGTTTAATTCCCTCAGTTATATTTTGAGGTTGTTTGTGTCAGGACTAAATTTACATTCACAAATATTTACCAGATTGAAGACTGAAGTCCATAGTTTTTACTACTGAGGTCCCCTATGAAGGAATTGGGTTGGAGCATTCTGAATTTTTAGAGCGAGTTAAGAAGAAAATTTGTGATGACAATCCAAATATATCATGCCCCTTGAAACTTGTTCAGGAATTACCTAAACATTTTTTCATTGAACCCATACCTCTCAGTGAATAACTTAAAGAAATTAGAGTATTTTTTCTTGTTCTAGAAAATAGTTATGAGTGTCGTCTTAATTCTGTAATAGGCGTGCCTATTGAAATTTGTTTGTTGATGGTTTTGGGAGACTCGGTACAATATAACAAAATAGATATTAATGAATTTGAAGGAAATGGTGGAGTAAAATCTGGTTTAGTTACTTTTCCATTTAATGTTGTGAATAAAAATTCATCATGTTTCTTAGAAGTTTCTGTTATGATGGAATGCCACTTTGAATTTGGGAGAGTTCTATTAAATAGATTTCAGGTTGGTTCAAAACAAGAACTTGTTTCACTATCCCATGATGGGCTCCATTTTTCCCTTTGGTATTTGGGCCTGCAAGATCTTCTATCCATTGAAAAAGTTTGCAAGTCGTTGCATGTTGCAGTGAAAGATGATCCTCGTCTATGGAAAACTATACATGTGGAGTATCCTCTAAGTGAAAGGCTCATTGATGATTCCTTCTTAAAAATTTCTGAAAGGTCTCAAGGTCAGTTATAAAAATTGACTTTAGTGGAGTGCCTGAAAATTACAGATGATGGACTGAAGCAAGTATTGGACATCAGTCCAAAGCTTACAAAGGTTGGTATCTGTCTTTGTGGTGAACATGGTATTAATTTTAAATGGCACTGATGTTATAACAGCCATGGTATTCATTTTAAATGGCACATTTTAAAAATACACTTGTATTTTGAATTGTATTGCAAAAATTAGGAGGATACAATGCAACACCCTGCACCAAGAGTATGAGGTTTTATCTGTGTCGATTTCCATGGACAAAACAACAAAATCCTCTGCAAACTTTTCAATCTTGGGAAGCTACTGAAAAATCTCCGGTCTCTTTGGAAGAATTAACACCTGCACCAAGAGTACTCCTTTGCAAAATTTTCAATCTTGGGAAGCTACTGAAAAATCCCTGGCCTCTTTGGAAGAATTAAGACCTGCACCAAGAGTATGATGTTTTCTCTGTGTAGATTTCCACAGACAAAACAACAAAATCCTCCGAAAACTTTTCAATCTTGGGAAGCTACTGAAAAATCTTCGGCCTCTTTGGAAGAATTAACAACGACAATAGAAGCAGAAGAAAGTTATTAAAAGGCTCAATATTTTCATCCATCAGGGATTGTAGAGTTCTGGGTATTGGGGGAATCAAAACATCAACAATTCCCTCTAGCTTCTAATCAGATTCCAACTTACTTTGTAAAATTGTGCTTTTATCATGAATCAAAATACTATCATAACAAACTAAAAATAACTTGTATTTGTACCACTGGATCAAATCAATGTAATGGATTTGTGCACTAAATAAATTTTTCTTGTGCTTAAGCCCAATGGCTATGAGTAAGGTCTAGAATTGGGAATATGGTCATTATTAGTATGATTTATGCTTTAAATCGCAAGAATGGCTCTGAAGACATCTACCATGGCAAGGGGAGGAAAGCAAGGGCCTTAGGCACTAAGAAAATATTTACAATCTCAATGGCAATGGGGATATCACAGATTCATGGCTGTAAATTCTTTTGGCAGATTCATTGTCTTTTGTAATGGGATTGAATCTCACCTCTCCTCCTACAACAAAAAATAGAAACAAGATGGTGGTAGAGGGCACAATTCTTAAGCTGGGGAGCCATGGGAACCTGGTCCTAGAAGACTTGGACATAACCGTGGTTTGGAGTATCAATACTGATAAGTCTAAAAGCATTTTAATAGTGAAGAATGCCAATTTTCAGATTTATAATTCCGCAAATTCTTTGCTTGTGTATGAGGGTTCAAATCTCGTGCAAAAAAGTTGGGATTATCCCACGCACACACTCCTGCTTGGGCAATTGCTGAAAAGAGGGCAGACAATTCTTAAGCTGGGGAGTCATGGGAACTTGGTCATAGACGACTCGGATAGAACCGTGGTTTGGAGTATCGATATTGATAAGTATAAAGGCATTTTGATAGAGAAGAACGCCAATTTTCAAATTTATAATTCTACGAATTCTTCGCTTGTGTACGAGGGTTCAAATCTCGTGCAGAAAAGTTGGGATTATCCCATGCACACACTCCTGCCTGGGAAATCGCTGAAAAGAGGGCAGACACTTGTCTCGAATTCATCTGCGATGAATACATCTTGTGCAGGATTAGGGTTGGTTTTGTTCTACACAATTTCAATCCAGGAGCCTTATGGGGGTTGCAAAGGCTAGACTGCCAAAGTGTTCTTAGGACCTGCTTTTATAATTCATCGTTAGTAAGTCCCGAGGCCATCTATATGGGCCATAATTTGTAGGTTTTGTCTAATGAAAATGTAGGTAAATCATCTTCTTTTTATTCCCGCGCTAATGGGATTCGATCGCTGCCAATAGGTCCTTTCTATAATGACAGAAATGGGCAGTCTTCGCGTCTACCATGTCTCTATGGTTCTTGAATGAAACAATGTTTAAGATTGGTGTATGGACTTCGAACTGGACTACCTCATCTCTCTGGTCCCCGGACAGAACTGATAAGAATTGTTTATTTCTCAAAGGCTGCTGGTCTTATCTGTGACAAAGGCCAATGCATCTACCTTCAATTTGAGCAAATCCAAAACCATGGGGTAGGGATGTTATAATAGCCAAGGTATTCATTTTAAATGGCACATTTTAAAATGTATTTTGAATTTTGAATTGTATTGTAAACATTAGGAGGATGCAATGCAACCTCTGTATTTTTTAAAATGTGCCATTTAAAATGAATACAAAGGAGTGATTGTCCCTATCTGACAATCACTCCTCATAGGATAAGAGCACTTGCAAAACGCCAGGTATAGATTCATAATAGCCCAATGCTTAATTTTCCTATTATTTCAAAAATTTACTAATGTATGCAGGATCTAAATCAATTTTGTGTTGATGAAGGTTGATTAAATACTGGGAGATAATCCTATGAGGATTTCATACATGGTTGGATATGGTTCCCTCTATCCAAAACTTATTCATCACAAAGCCTCCTCTCTGCCCTCCAAGGCCAATCATCCTCAACCCATTCCCTGGAAAGCAGGCTTCCAATCTCTGTACAGCAGTGCACCCAATCCCAACATCTTGGTGGGAGTTGTGGTGGGAAGCCAAGACAACATGGATAGGTTTACTAATGTGAGAAACAATTATGATCAATCCAAACCTTCCACCTACATTAATGCACCCTTAGTGGGTTCCCTTGCTTATTTGGCCCATTTTACTAACTCTTAAATATCCTATCTTCTTCTTCTAAACAAGAGAAGGAATTAATAATGCTTGGAGAAGGAATTAATAAGGGTTATAAGCAGCCCAGTATCCCTTGCTATTGTTCACATGATTTCTGCAAGATATCCAAAATAAAATCAATGGAATCTGCAGGATCTCCAAAATAAAATCAATGGAATGGAATTAAATTTGTATCCCTTGCTATCGTTCACATGATTTCTATAGGATCACCAAAATAAAATCAATGGAATGGAATTAAAAATTTTCAATCAAGACTTTGGTTGTTAGTAATTTTTTCACATTCATTATATGATGCAGCCAATAATCTTACTCGTTGGCAATTTTTTCAAGTTAATTATAATGTAGATTGTGACATAATTGTGAGTAACGTGATATTGCACAAATAGTGCATTAAGTAGTTGTAGCAGATTTGGAAATATTCATGAGGAATACGTGACATTGCACTAACAGTTAATTAAATGGTTGAAGGAGATTCATGCTTTCGGAACATTTTTACACACTTCACGTTTAAGATGGTTACCAGATATTTGTGACATATTCCTCAACAATGTCGCATTCAAGTAGAAATTAATTAAATGGTTGAAGGACATTCATGGTTGATAAATTTGACTGGATGGTGTGACATCTTTCTCATATGGTGAAACATGTGACTGAGTTTTAGTGGAATAATTATTATTTTCCTTCAAATCTAATGTTAAAATTTTGAAAAAGGTAGTTTATCTCTTAACAAATTAGTAGGTACATGTCACTTGTATTAGAAAAAATCCATTTTCTTTCTCCACTTTGCTCATAAATTATGCAAATCAATATACTTTGTTCATGTTTCATAAGTTTCATTTTGATTTATTCCTTCTCTTGAATTAATTTACATAGAAAATTTTGGTTTCTTTCCTTCTTGGTTTAAACTAGCTCCTCCATATACCATTGTTGAATAAGGTATGCAGAGAAGAGGGTGGAGATAATATTGATTTTGATTGCATACAATCAAGCTTTCCTACATAGCTATCCCCCCAAGCCATGGTACAGATTCTTCTCTCTTATCGTTTTTTCTACTCCTGACCATATCACTCTGCACAATACATAATTTAATATAGGAAAGGTAACGGTTTAGGTGCAATATTGGTGCATGATTGTACTATTTTTGGCATATTTGATTGCATTAGTTTGGTGCTACAATCAACGATTGTGTATCATGTATGGTAATTTGTTTGGCCTGAATGCTTGTAATTACAATTTGGTATCTTCGCATTTTTAAGTAAAAACAGATCAAACATTTTGTTTGTTTTTATGAATTTATGTTTATTTTTGATCCAGTGGGGATGATTGGTGACTTGGGTTCCTTTTAATCAGGCTTCACCATGTGGCTTTACCTAGTGGTATACAACTCGTCTCTTGATGTTTTCTTCCCTTATAACCATGTCACATTATTCATACCATAGCGAAAAGTACTAGTGTAATACTAATGGGTGTTTGTACTGTTTTTGTCATTTTTTAGTGCTTCATTTGGTGCTACAAACAAGTTTGGATGTGTGTTACTTAGTTTGGCACGACTCGTGAGTGTTTGAGATATTTTGTTAGGATTGAATACTTTTGATTACAGTTCAATGCTTCTAGATATGGATTATTTTCAAGTATTGAATTTACTTCAACATCAATTTAGAAACTGATAGAACCCTATTGTTTGTTGCTTCATTTGTGTTTAACTATCTCTTGCAATATCTGGTAGATATTGATATCAATATTTGTTTATCTGTTGCAGGTCAATGAGATTGATTCCAGTGTAGGTCTAAACATGTCTGGGTCGACTTTGGAGATGACAACTTTACCATTAGTAGTTGGGAACATAAAGTACAGGTTAGCAGAGATGGACAAATGAAGCTATCAACTGAATTATTTTTTGCTTAAATTGACCAACAAAGTGAACTATTGCACGGGAGAGTGCTTGTATTGCTTTGGTAGCAATTATTGCCGACTGGCTACAAAACAACCCCAATTCTATGCCAATAAAATCACAGTTTGACACATTGATATGTGAAGGATATTTGGAGTGGAGGAAGCTGTGGGAATTAGAGGAATATAGATAGAGGTTCTTTGATGGGCACTTTGATTTGGAAACAATATTGCAGTCAAACAAGTTTTATAACTAGCATTGAACCTCCACATATTTTTAAATTGTGGCAATTGTTTTAAGATTATATTGGGATGCAAGGGATCTAAATTGGTTTTTCTTGTAAATATTATTTATTTTAACGTTATTGATTATGCACACAAGTGTCAAGGCTCTTGTATGATGTTCCAGTGATATTTCAATATTGTTTGTAAAGACTCAGTTTTTCCTGTGAAAGTTGGCATCCCCTAAAAGTTAGACAAGAAGGTGGGTTGGAATTGTTGGCTGGCTCCGAGACTTGACAGTATCATAATAATACGAAATAGAATTAGATGTTAGTAGAATAGTATTCTAAACTGTGATATTTACATATTAATAATACTATGTTGTTAAATAATAGACTTTATTAGACAATAATATGGAAGTTAAATAAAATCTTTGTCAATGACAAATTGTTGAAATAATTATTTAGTCTCATATTCTACTTCAATTTTTGTGATCCTTCGAGTGGCAAGGCACCTTCTATTAATAAAATTTTCCTTTGTGACATATCATGCTTATAAGTTAATCATAAATTTGTAGATTGGTTTTACTTACTTTTGATGATGGGTAGTTCCAATAAATGGAAATGTTTAGTTGGGTTCAATTTTTATCATCTTTATATAGGATTTACTTCTGATAATAATTTTTTATGCCCTATGTAGACATTTTTCACTAGCATGGAAATGCTTAATGGAGAAGGCTTGGTGTCGTTCTTGTGAATGTGCGTTGTAACTCTTTGTAAAAATATAAAATGTTTTAATTGTAATTTTCACTTCATTGATCTATTTGCAGGGGTAGAGTGGTACCTGCAGCTCTTGAGGTGCATGAGGATGAATGTGGAAGTGACGATGACAGTGGTCATCAAAGACCAACATCGAAGACGCGAAATAAGTGTCTCCTCTGAATTTTGCTGCCTTTTTGGGTGCTTTTTTTTGGAAACCATCTCTATTTCTATCTATGCACTGTAATTGATACGGTAAGCTAATATTTAATTTAAGAAATCTGGTATATAAACTATATATACTCTTACAATCTAAAGATCATGGATAAATATTCAAAATTTCAAATTGATGAATTTCTTTTAGGAAAAAGGTTTTATAGGTGCTTTTATTTGAGGCATACTTGTGTGTTAATTCAACATTCGGATTTCTTTACAAGATTATTGTTTGTAAAATCTGTGTATTTCTAACTATCTCTTCAGGTAAAATTTAGATATATTAAATTTATAACATCTTATAGCTTTTAAGTTGCACTAATCTACCATAAAACACTTGTAAAAGACAATATTTTATGTCAAACTCAATTCCATTTACTGTGTTCAACAGGATTGCCACATTCGTGCTTTACCCAGATCTCGTTTGTTTTATATGCATTCTATATCATCGGTCAAGGCATGCATGCTTATAATATATTGAGCCCTAGTTTCTAACTATCCTCTCTTCAATTTCTTTGTAAGGATTGAGTACAATCTAATTGCATAAATTACAACTGGGGCAGAGTAATAACTCGGTATTAAAATACACCATAAGCATTAATTGTTTCAAAGTATTATAAATGCATTTTAATATTACTTTATTTTCCATGCTTATGTGGAACTTTGTTGAGAGAAGGAACTATAACAACAATGGATTTTCATGAAGGCTTTATAATTTTTTCAAACGTGAACATTGTGATGCATTACTAAGTTTCTCAATTATTTTATAGATCATTACATGTCAAACCGGCTTTACTCCTTAACTGGCATTGCATTCAACATTGTGCACAAGTATGATTTACATGTATCAATCAAAAGTATGATTTTATCTATATTTGATAATGCAAGTTGAATACATCATACAATACATAGGAGTGCTATGGCTATGAAGTTCAATATGAAATAATCTATTGATTGCTACTATTACTATTATATAAGGGGTGCTCTTCCAATAGGAAGAAGGATTTGTTGAATTTGTATTTACTATAAGATTATGCATAGCTGAGTTGCGGACAATTAAGTAGAATTTGGTAGGAAGTTTGGAGTATGTGTAATTCATAATGATCTTGTCTTCTCTTCATTGATGACTTTTCAATTTGTGAGTTTTGACCTAATCCATTGCATTATCAATGTGTCAAGGCTCAAAACTCTACCTATATGTCAACTACTTATGATCATTCCTAGGAACATGAATCCTAGTTTTTGTAGGTTTAAAATTTATCACAAGTTTGCTCTATTGTGGTCGAATTTGTGGAGGTTATCTCAAAATTTATTTAAGGTACCATGGATGTAAATTTCTTATGAACTTTCAACACTATAACAAACTTTGGTGCAAATTGTTCATCGATTCTCACTTGGTTAGGGTTATAGATGTTGATGAAAATTTTGTGTGCATGCATGAGAGTTGGGTGAAAAAGCACAATGTTGTGTAGCATTAGTATGATAAATATGGGATAGTGAAAAGCATAGTTTTGAAGATTAGTATGAGTTAAATTGTACCTAATCAACTCAGTCAAGTTGATTTTTGGTTGAACAGTTAATGGTTTTTTCAATGGACAGAAGATCTTGCAGACCCAAATACCAAAGGGAAAAATGGAGCCCATCATGGGGTTCTCTTTGTAATTCTCCACCACTGTTACCTTCCATGCTTCCTCAAACTCCTCTCCAACCTCAATATCAGTGCTAGTAGTAGCATGAGCAACAACACTACGCTTAGCAGAACTAGAATACGTTTTCCAAATTGCACGAGAACTACTTCCCCCACCAGTCACCATGTGCCATGCTTGGTCTCGGTGGTTCGCTTCCTTCAACTCCTGGTTCAAATACCGTATCTTCATTGGAACCAACACCTCGAACTCCACTAGACAACGATTCACCATTTCGTACTAGTAATGAATCGCCATGATTTTACAAGATAATATAATCTCGTGAGAGATTCGCCAAAAAAATTATATATACATATTATATTATTAATAAAATCGCCTTCCATTTTTCCTATGTATCATGGGGATTCGCCCATTTATTATACATATAAATTTAGGGGGTTCTTAAAATTTTCCCTGGGCTACACTGACAATAGAAATAAGAGGGATACACTAGTATTATAGGGACCTAAAAAATGATAATACCACCTTTATATATATAGGAGTTTAAGGGGTCACAATATAATCAGAGCCTACATAACAATAATATTGTAAGGAACAACAATAACAATAGTGGGTTTCTATGGGGTACATCAATAACAATATGGGGGCTACATGGGCACAACAATAACAATAAGGGGGCTACGCTAATATTATAGGGACCTAACATTCTCTTTTTTTTAGTAAAGAAAATGTAAATACATTGTATAAATTGTACAAATTTGTATGTATAAAGCTTCATATGAGTTGTACTTGGTTTTTAAGCATGTGTTGTTTGTGTATAATTATTGAACACCAAGGATGGTGTCCTCCCAAGGGGGAGGGGATTGTGATATCCATTGGTTAATAACCCCTCATTGTAAATAATTGTAATAAATTAAAAATTTCGAGAGAAAATGAAAAAGATTCCAGTTTCTTGAGGAAATGGTTGGTTTAAATGTATCATCCATGGGTTGGATAAGAAGCTTAAATGGCCTAATTGTCCAATAAATTTAATTGAAAAAGAAAAGGACATGCCCATGTGTCTGTTAGCTCAAACAATAGGAAAATAGGACAAACATTAAAGAACATGAATTGGTTGCATTTTCCAAGGAGGCTGATTATGTGGATCCTTGGAAAAGAAAGATGAATGGTCTATTGGGAAGGCACCAAAACAAGTCTGCAAGGAGGGAGACCAAAGAAGACATTCTCATGGATGTGCATAGGTAATTGGTGGGGGGGTGGGGGGCGGGGCGGAGAATTCATTTAACACAATTGTAGTGAAATATAATAGAGGTGAGAACTACAAAAAATTCCTCCAGGGGATCGAAGGTGTTGTGGAGAGTAGTGAGAAAATCACAAGATCGAGTTATGGATAAAGTGAACTAGTTGAGGAAACAAAAAATATGCTTGTTGGGTGAGAAAATTATAGAGTCCAGTGGCTTGCATGAAGGATGAAGAACCCAATAGAAGTTTATGTATTGATGAATCTTCTGTATTGGGAAGATACACCTAAGTACTTGTGAGATTTGATGAACCACTAGGAGTTTCCTTGGGGCTAAATTTGTGGTGCTTGAATCACTAATGATCTACCTAGAGACGTTATATCTTAATCATTAATATATTTTCAATTAATGAACCTTCCCTTTACGCATATTCTCTTATCCTGAAAGTGAGCTGAGATTTTTTTGTACTTTTTTATCTTGGCATGGATGTTAATCATGTCAGACAAACCTAGAAATATTGAGTCAAAGCTTGTGTAGCTAGTGGATGTAGGAAGATCGGCCTTGCGACATCCTATTTAATTTATGAACATTGGTTAAGTTTCCCATCAAAATAACTCCACCTCAAGCACTAAAATCTGGTTTAGGGTGACAAGTACAAGTAAATGTGGTTGTAACATGTCTAAGGTTGGGTGGAGAATTAGAGTCCCACTCTTAGTTGCTAGACTTATTATAAGATAAGTATACACTTATTTCTTTGTGCATGTGACTATCATGTCTCTGCTTAGTGTGCTAAAGTAATGTAATAATAATGTTGAAGAGTGTTGTTTCCCTCATTAATGATAAATCTCATTGTCTTATGTAAATATTTCAAGCAATGGCTCATTCCCTGTGAATGTTTCTGAGCTGGAAATTAACCTAGGAATACTTGGGTATGAAGAGATGGGAATATTTGTTAATGATTCAATAATTTCACTGACATGATTGGATATATAGTCACTGTGTTGATAAAATGTGCATGTTAACCATAATTAATGTGATTTCCTATTTAGATGTGCTTCATGAATGTTTTCCTAGGAATGAGTTTATTCATGTATCCATCCTATAACTACAAATTGGTCTAAATATCCTATGTATGAAGAGATGGATCAACCTTTTTTAATCATTGAATATATGAATTTAAAATGTATTGGATTTCAAGTCAATAATTACCCATAAGCTTAAAAAATATATCCTTGAATCTGCATGCATATATATCAGCATATAAACATTTAGTTTGGTTATGCATTCATAGGCTAAGTCTAGGTTGAAGTAGCACAAGCTCATAAGGGATAGCCCAGAAGGGACTGCATATACCCTTGAATGTTTATATAGTATGCGTCGGAAGCCTGGGAGAAGGATCTTATACATGCATTAACAATTTCCAAGCGCGGGGATGGAAATCTTAAGTCCGGAGCTCATGACCTTAGAAGGAAATGGATTAAACCCTTTCAAACTTGTGACTAGGCATGATGATCAAGTTTTAGACAAGGAGAAATCATAGGCGTTGATAGGTAAGCATCTGTAGCCATCTACTTGTCCTAGAGGTTTGGTACCCTATATATTTCGATGGGAGGTTGGGCAAGTCTTGCCAGTATTAAAAGGTTAGGATGATGTGGCATGGTGGGCCACTATATGGGCATGCATGTAGATTAAACAGAAATCCCAATTTTTGTATAACTTGAAAGCTAAGAAAAGTATGGGTTCAAAGACTTACGTGGGACCTAGGCCATGTGGAGGACATGAAAATGGATGATGTCGCTCCAACATTTAGGATTGGTGACATCACCCCAAACCCCAAACCTCGGAGGTTTTGGATGGGGAACATGGTAGAACTCCCATGATTTAAGCCCCGGGGTGACTTGTCATGTGGGGTCGTTCAGTGGGGTTGAATTTCATGTGCCATAAATGATATTATGCATAGATAAAGGGGGGATGGCTAGATTTATCATAGGTGTATATGCCATGCAACCCCGTAAGGTTTCTCCTCGACAGTTTTTAGTGGAGAACAATATTGGAACTCATTGTCATTTATTCTTGGGGTGATATAGCCATAGAGGACCTGCACCCCCATACTTCAAACATATATATTATATATTACGTTAATTTGGATTGTGTGAACCATAGATAAGGGTTAATTCGTGACCTGGTATGAGTGGGTCGGCAATTTCCACGTGGTATGGTGTGGCGCATGACTTAGATAACCACATGGGTGCCATGTGGAAGGTCAAGATGATGTGGCACTACCTGGTAGGATATTCTTTAATGGCCATATATTTTTATCTAGAAGTTGGATTGAAAAAAAACTATATCGTTGGAAAGGTATCCAACGAAATGAACATAATGATGTTATTTGTCTTAAGTTTTGAAAAAGTAAAAAAGGTCAAAAAATTTAGAGCCTATTTCCATTGGGTCAACTTAGTAACTGCCTCCTTCTACCCTCATTTGAGGCTATGGATAGTAGGGTGTATGTTACAATGAGAGCATCATATGGTTTGGAAGCTTGGACAACAACATGCTCAGATGAATGAACAATTAGAACATAAGTTTTGGGATCCTAGAGGATTCAAAAATTGATGATACATCACGAGGAGGTCATGAAAATTTTCTACCTTAAGAGTTTGATGCAAGAGCATCCTATCTTACAAAGTCATCAAGATTTTTGAAGAAAAATCTCCAAAAGGGGTTTCAACATTGAAAAGGAATTCTATTCCTTATTTGTAAATAATCTTAGTTTCTTTTATTATTATGGAAATTATGAGTCATACTTTTATAAAAATATATGAATAGGTAAGATTTTTCCATAAGGGAAATATAAAATACCTTCAAAAGCATGATAGATTTATTCATGGAGTGATTTATGGATCTAAGAAAATATATTTTGTTTCTAAAAGTTGTATTTAATCATTGTAATCCTAAGGGAAAATATAACAACCAAATGAATGTAGAATCAATCTAGAAGAGGAATGAGAGTTTTTGAGTAAAAATAGATGGGTGTAAAAACTTTTATTATTGAAATGAAGTTTCATATTTTATGGGTATGAATTATATACATTCATGATCTCTCGAATAATTCATGTCTACATGAAATTTGGAATTAATATGAATTTTTGTCTCTAAGTGGGTGTGTCTTTTAAATAAAATTGAGCTAGTGAATGTTAGTTATATTGAGATTAATAAAATATGTGAATGATCCCTGATATAATAAAGTCCATCTATGTGAGCAATTGTAAGGAGAATAAACGATATTTATAAAACTTGTTTAGAGAAAAGTTGGGTAGAATTTTCATTGGGAATTCGAGTTAATTATCAATTTTGAATTTGGGTAGAACCTATATATGTTCCAATTTATGTATAGTTCTTCATGACTTTGAATATGTTGGACATGGTACCCCTCGCCCCTCGATGGAAGATTTTGAGAAGGACTCTGCAGATTCAGGAGCAGAGCGCACAACGCGAAGCTATGCTAGAGTCCTAGGGGCTTTGGGGTGAGTCAAAGCCCCTTATTTTGCAAAGGGATGGGATAATTTTGTATACATTGAGAACAATGTAAACTATGAAACGAGAGATATAAACTGAAAATGAGAACTCTAGCAAAAAAACCCACAAAAATGTAGAAAAATAGCTCGAAAATGAAAAGTGTTGATGCTGGAATATCAACTTTTTTTCTTCACGTTAGATTTTCCACATTTTGAAATAATGACATAAAAGATAAAATATCATGACTCCGACAAACCTTAAAATTTAAAAATAAAAATGAAAACAAAAACAAAAAATTAAAACAATGAAAAAAACTGAAAAAAAAAAGAAAAAAGAAAAAAGAAAAAAAGAAAAAGAAGAAGTTAAAAATAATAATAATAAGTAAATAAAAGTATATATTAGAAAAAAATATAAAATGAAAAAAATGACAAAAAAAAATCAAATATATAAAAATATATAAAAAGTCAAAACAAGAAAATCAAACATAAAAATGTAAATAAAAAAACAAAATTAACCTATAAAAGATAAAAACACACACACAAAAAAAAACATTAAAAAATATAAATAAAAAAATAATATAAAACAGTATTTTCAAAAAGCATAATTAAAGAAAAAAAATCAAGGAAAGAATTAAAAAATAATAATAATAAAAAAATAAAAATAATACTTTATTAAATAATTAAAAAACAAAAAAACAAAAAACTATTAAAATAAATCAATAAACTATACATTAAAAAAACACATTAAAAAAATAAAAATAAATAAAAAACATTAAAAAACTAAAAAATAGAAAACATTAAAAAAAAGAATTATAAAAAATATTTAAATATCTAAGAAAAACTTTAGAAGAAAACATTAAAAGAAAAAAACAATTAAGATATAAAAATATCTAAAATAACAAACAAAAATTATTGAAAAATAAAAAAATTACTAAATATAATTAAAATTGATTAAAAAAATTAATAATAAATAATTTTTAAAAATAATAATATATACAAATTCGGTCCCTTGGGCCACTAGCGGGCTCAATATGATTCTTAGAATCGGTTAGATGCCCAAGCCGCTTCTCAGAATCAACTTTGAGCCCGTTGGTGGCCCGAGGGGCCACTTGCTGTGGGTGAGTGGCGCTATAGCAACTCCACTTGCCCACGGTAGGTGGCTGTTGCGGGAAAAACTACCCAAGGTCTGGGTTGAGGGACCTAATAGCGCAGAAGGCATACAATAACAAGAAGCAATCAAATTAAAGGTCATAATGCTTAAACTAGTAAACTAGGGAGAGATGACCTTACCCGTATGTCCTGTGTCTGAGGTCGTTCCCGCAGGGTGTAAACTTTCTGCTTCTCCATGTGCTTCAAGACCTGTAACTCACTCAAGAAAAAGCACACAGACTAGTTGTACAGCATATATATCCTAAATGTTAGTAGGTTATATCATATAAGCTTATAAAAAATAACATGAAATCAACAATTACAAGAACATTAACATGTATAAAAAGCATATAAGACCATAACATTAGGAATGAGACAGAGATTATTTATTGATGTATGTAAAAGATCTGGAGAAATATCACCTAAAATCATCCACAACTCCAAGAAAAACCGTCCTCCAGATCCATCCAGCCCAAGCCTCAACAATCTTCTTCCATAAAAGGTGCTCAAAGATGTCACATAAAGGAGGTGAACATCTCAAAGAAATAAACAAGGGTTTCTTGAACCTGGGAAGTGCAGGAGGCACAGGGATAATCATACTTGATCTGTGCTATAACAGGCTATAGTATCAATGCCTTTCTCTCTCCTCCCTTAGGCCTTCCCAATGGTGTATTTATACTTCCTCAAAACAGTTTTTTCAGTTGGAAAATAGTTTGGCAACGGGCTCCTGTAGGTGGGCTTCCGGTGTAACTCGTAAACCCCATCCAAAATATAGGGAGTTAAGGCATCCCACATCAATCCAGCGTGAGTGTAATATGCAGGCTAAAATTTGGAAGTAATTAGATGAAGAAAATGTGAAGTAACCAACTTGAACCACGTTTCTGGCATACAAAAAATGTAGCTAGCACACGACAGAAACCCTCTGAACCAACCAATAATGAAATATGACAAAGAGGCGAGGAATCCAACGATAGGGTCAAATGGAAACCAAGGTACTGCATGAATCTCAGGTGTGATAATGAAAGCTGAAGTTGAACAAAAGGGAAACCACTCAGTCAAATACCCATGATGTTGATCAAATTCTGAACACAAGGTCACCTATCAATAATGTAAATAGGGCTAGGGTGTGGCTCTAGGTTTACTCTTAGAGAAATTTTTCGAAGTCGATAAGAGAAAAAACGACCGGCAAGAAGTCAATGGAGACCTTCTTAAACCAACACGAGCAAAGGACCAAATAGCTGATGTGATAGAATAAGACTCTCACAGACTGGGGATGGTCGACTGAATAATGAGTCAAGAGACACCATAGAAAGGTCGACTCGGGTTTACTTCCCTTGAACAAAATCACGACTCATTTTGACTATGGAAGCATATAATAACTTTGTATAATTTTGTCATGCAGGAGTTATGAACAAACCCGCCATATGATTGGAAGATGTAACCAATCGAGGGAGACTCCATAACAAGGCTATGGATTCTCCTAAGTCAAACTAAATCCCATCCCGAAATGGAGAAAAGACTTCACTTTTTGTGCTTTGTTCAAGGGCGACACAATTGACTCTTAGCTATCATCTAATATGGAAGTAATGTCTCGAACCCACTATTTTTGGGATATTTCATTTTTCTGTCTTTTTCAGATTGAAAGCCTGAAAAAAAATAAATGAATGCCTATAGTACAGTGGATAGAATGAGTGTCAGTGAACAAATTCCTTGGTTTCTGGGATATAAATAATCCTATGTGTTGTGGTGGATTAGTCCCATGAGTGTACGAAATCGCACCAGCTTAAAGAGTGTGGTCTACTCTTTAAACTATTGGTAACAAACAGAAAGTGGGGGAGCTCAAAAGCATAAAAATTAGTGGAGCTATTATGCTAAAGTATGCTCTGGTTAAACTAAAACTAAAGCACAAATATACAGAAGCTATATAGAGAGTCAAAATGATAATAATGCAAACGATGGCTCGATGGCCTCTTCTTTTTAAACGTTTGAAAGGGAGAAGAAATTTTACCCACTTGCCAAAGGGCCCCTAGGCAATGGCTCTAGGTCTCGATGTAAGGATGTTGCCTTCCAAGCTCTGCCTCTGATGCAGCCTCCCTCTCTCTCTCTGCTATGGTGGACTAAGATGTTGGGTGGCCAACTATCGAGTCCTCTTTAGCTCCAACTCCGAGTCACACACACTACTGGTGTTGCTTGGGAAACTTTGGCCAGCATAACAATGTGATCACCATTTCTTCATCTCTTGGGGGCTTTATATAGGTGAGTTTCAAATCCTCCTTCCCTCCCTTGGTACATGATGGATAGTGACGCAAGGGAGAGGTGTGATTCCATTGTGTGCTCAAATATTCTTTTGTGTGCTCACATAGTGTATAAGGAGGCGTTGGTGGCTGTCCTTAGGCGGCTTTCACATAAGGAGGAACTATCCTTTGCTTGGTGTGGTCCCGGAAAGCGACTTTTTGCCATTTCTAGGAATGCGTGCTTATTGGGCAAAAAGGTGCGCAGAAGGCACTCTTCTCGAAGGATAAAACACACAATTCAGCATTTATGACTAGTTGAAATATGATTTTCTCAAAACCTTAGAGATTTTAAATACTTCTTGATTCCATAATGTGTTCCTACCCTGTAAATCCTTAGGCTCGACATTAATTGATGTCATCTTCTGCTGTACGATTTTCCAGTGTTAACAGTTGACCCCTAATGTGTGAGGTCTAGGAAGAACTGTATAGCCGAAATACATTATAGTTTCTTTTATGTATCGTACGCAGAGAGAGAGAGAGAGAGAGAGAGAGAGAGAGAGAGAGAGAGAGAGAGAGGTCTGCATGAATTTTGGAATTGACAACACCTTGCACCATTTCTGAGATAACCATGGCCTAAGGGACCCCCTGCAAGTAGACAAAAATATACAACATATTTACAAAATTTCAACGAGGCGGGCATGTCCCATGCTCGTGATGCTATGGCTAGTTAAACAAAATTGACAGATACATGTGTTGTCTGTGCCACTACTATGGTAGTGACGCTGGTGGTTGTTGACAACGATTTCTGACGCCTTCAAGGGAATTTTTTTTCTTTGATGATAGGTGGAAAGTGGTACCCATACGTGTGATCTTGGTATGGCATATCACTGCGCAATGTACGCATATGTACTGGTTGGGACGTTCCCGTGTAAGCATTGTTGTCAGAGATGCTTATGGAGGCACAGGTCTTTGACGGATCTGATCAAAGTGCAATGGTTGTAAGGTATGATACCATCGTGACATGAAAGCTTTTGTTGTGGTTGAATGTCATGAGGATCGATGACATCTGTGGACAATGATGTATCCCACAGTGCCACCCCAGGATACCCTTTTGCATGGGGAGGGGTAATCCAAGGTACCGCTTCCTTTTTGGAAAAGAGGTGTTGAGGTCGACAAAAAGGAAGCCTTAACCGAACCATGGGTCACAGGCCTGAGGGGTCGGGGACCTCGATGTGCTGAGTTTAATATAGGCATGTTGGTGAGAGGTGACTTAAAATGGATGATGGGGATTTAATGGCCCGAGGTCGAAGTATACTTGAGCAGCTTGGCGGCAGTCATAGTTATTTCTGAAGGAAAAATCCCTAGAGTCGGTAGGACTTCTAGGGTGGGTGTGAACCGGATATGAATGTCATGATGGTGCGTGTGTGGGGGTGAAATAATTCAACCAAGGGAAATGGGAGACTTCTGCCATGGGAGAAAAGGTGAAATATGAGGGCGAAGTGGCGAAGGGCATCGTTTGCGGTCTTTGTACACTTACCAAAAGAATAAAATAATGGGGTTTGGTTTGTACAAAACACAGAGATGGGTACCCCAAAACATGAAAGAGGGTCGCTCACTGAAGGTGTGAGGATGGTGTTTTGCTGGGGGTAGGGGTCCCATTGGTTGGTCTCATGTGTGGGGTTGATGAAGCAAAGGATGTCACAGATGGGATTATGCTGATGGAGGTATGGTGGGCCAAATGCGATGCGCGGAGGTGTGCTTTCAATCTGCTTGTACAACCTAGTCGTTCGGGAAGGGGGTTTTGAGTTTGAATGGTAAACTTGACCTTATGCATGATAGATGGATGGGCATGAGGTGCTTCCCGGACTAAAATGGTATGACCATGGCATCACTTGTGCTGTGATATATGGTCTACTTTGGGTGATGAGCGCCATGGAGGGGAGGCTCTACTGACCAATGCAAACATTTATCATATGCGGGGTGAGGTGATGATAAACGTGGTCAGGTATGAGGACCCTATGGTTTATTTCTGATGGAGAAATGATGTTAGGATATGAAAAGTTTCCTGGGACTCTATCATGCTGAGGGTAGAATGATACCTGCTCCGGAACTTTTAGTGGATGGTGTTGTGAATGGTTTGCGGGTTCTTCCTGTAAAAAACAACTACCTTAAGTGAAAGCATCTTCTTTTCATCAAATATTATTGAAAGATATGAACTTTGGAAAGGAAGATGGGAGGGTGCATACCTGCCGGTGCTAAAAAAATACATTTTCCAGAAAGAAAATGTGTGGCATCGCTTTCATTTGTCATGGCATACTGATGATGGTGCAACTTATGGTTTGCGGAATGGGCCTCCTGATCTCCTGTTATTGACCTTCGGAGTTCTGGAAAAGGGCGATAAATATGGGGTTATGGCCCTAATCCAATTTATTTGTACTTGCTGAGTTTTGGGAGCTCAGAGGTGATTGCAGAGCCTTTCTTGCCGTTGCGGTCAGCCTGTGTACCAGGGATTAACGATATTATGCCGAGGTAACTTTCATGACGTCCTGTATTTAAATTTTTCCAGTTTGATGGTGCCGGGGGCCGTACAAATTAGGTTTGTACGACCTCCAAAGGACTTTTTGCCCTAGATTGTGCGGGCGATCTAAGCAAAGAGGCAATCTCCTTGCGCGCATTTATGAGGGACAGACGCACAAGGGTGCATTGTTTCCTCCTTTTTGCACTCAAAAGCGCGTATGTTTAAGAAGCAGGTGCGCAAGGGCACGCCTGTTTGAGAGACAGGCGTGCAAAGGGTAGGGTGACATAAAAACTTGGGTTTTTTTTTGTCTGTTTTGATGTTTTTCTCTGTACTAATGGGTGCCTGTGTTGCTTGGCAAGTTGGTGTGGAGAGAGCAAGATTGGTCAGAGATCCGGGCTGCTCTAGCTGCTGATGCTCGGGCGTGCTGTCAGTTGGCCGCATGGGGCCTTCTGAAAGTTGTTGAGAATGATTTTCTTTGGTCTCAGGACCGATTTTTATGTTACATTATACGCCATTGGCATAGGAGGTGCAATATGTTCATACTAAGGGGGATGAAATTGATTATCCATCCAGATATGGATGTATACTTCGTGACCGGGTTACTGCCTCAGGGTGAGGCACTGAGGTATCCACTCCCTGCTAGGAGAGTGAACCTAGACAGGTTCCAAAGGAGGCATTGCGGCGATGTGCCTCTTATTGAGGGGTGCATCAATATTGCATCAGTGACAGATGTGGCCGAGCGGTGTGCTTTGGCCATTATTGTGCGACTGGCAAGGTCGTTTGCTCCACATCGGGCATCAGGCCCAGAGGTGGGAGTTCTACACCGGTTGAGGGGCGAGCATTTTTTCGAATTCGCCCACTTTTGTTTTGATGGTATGGTGTCGCAACTGAACATGGTCCAACATGGATCCAAGCCGTTTGCGTACGCTAGCATCTTGTGCAGCATTATGTACAAGAGGGTGGTGCTATTGAGGCTTGTTGTGGCAGTGCCTATTGGGGGGTCGCGGGAGCCCCACATGAGGAGGTGGGCTCCGGTGATGTCGCGTGGCGGTGGTGGCATGGTGGGTTGTTATTAGAACAACACGAAAGAGGCATGGTTTGAGGCCAATCCACAGATGTTATTACTATACTCGTATGCGGGGATGGACTTTCAGGGTGATCTAGATATCAGTCTCCCTTTTGGTTATGTTTGGGGTCCTGCAGGTATGTGCTATATTCTTCTGCATTTGTTCGAGTTTTTATGTACTTATGTGTTTTGTTATTGACACTAACATTCTTTTGGTTACTCATGTAGATGTTGGTGAGGTGGGATGTCCAGTGGCCCGACTGGTGGGTCACGATCCTCCGCCACAATCTCGTGGTGGTCAGGGGGGAGGTCGCATAAGTGGACTGGGTGGTGGTGCCAGTGGACCTGGCAGGAATGGTGTTGGCCCTTCTGGTTAGGGCAGCAGCTCGATTACAGCTGAGGTTGTGGTCAAGCGAGCTGGTGCAGATGCGGATGAGGCGCGCATTGCAGTTCTTACGGCTCAGGTGGCTTCTCTAGGGGACTTCTGGGGTCAAGTGCACCGCTTGACCCAGGGGATGCCTGCTCAAGGTTTCATGGATGACTTCGAGGAGGTTTGGCTAGAGACGATGATGGCCCACAAGAGGAATTATCAGCCCACTCTATGACGGGTAGCTATTGCAGTGGCGACAGCAGCTCTAGTGGTGGCACCAGGAGCAGTGGTGGGCCTAGGTGCTCTTCTTGAGGGGGCACCCCCCTAGGGTAGTTTTGTACATAGGGAAAGCACCCATTATGAGGATGCTTCCTGTTGAGTCATAAAAAGGTATCTTTTGAACACCTAATTAGGCTACATTAATTGTCAATCTGAGAGTGAATTTTTATTTCAAGAGTGTACTATGTCTGAGGCTACAATTAACTAAGAGTAATGCTGTGAAGATGTAGTACAGAATTCTGAATACAATAATAAACAGATGCTTGTAAAGGAATCTAATTACAGTAACATAAATGGAAATTCTCTAGAACCTTAATTAAATCAATCTGAAAAACATCGATCAGGGATACAGTAGCAGTAACTCCTTCCCTTAGAAATCGATGCAAGATAACCAATCTGGGGACTTGGAAGCAATAACCAGTGTCCTCTACAGTTGGTGATCTTAAAACAATCGAAATGAAATCAAGCTCGAACTACTTGCTGATTAAGATAACTGAAAGGAACCGCAAAGGCTAGAAAGGAACAACAACTTGTAACTCCTATGCATACACAACAATTGTAACCAAACTATCTGCTAATTTAAAGCTATGAATCAGAAATGAGCAATAAATAGAAATGGAACAGAAATATAAATTGAACAACAATTATAATTCTGACGCAATCAAGAAACTAATTTCCATACTCCAATCCTATCAACATCCAATACTACAGATCAATCAATCACAAAGAATCGTAAACTAATAGAACAACAACTAGAATCGAATACAGAACAACAAATCTTTCACACGATAGCAAGATAAATGATCAGCAAATGTACTTCTTGCAAAGAATAAAATAGCAATGTAATTCATTAATGAATCTGTATTCAATCTAACATCAGTCAATCAAATCTGTAATCGAAATAAACAATAAACCCAACTTCACACAACAGTAAGCAAAGATTAAGAATACAACAGCAAGGTAATTCCACTAGAGTCGGGCCCTTAGCGCTAGTGAAATACTGCTGGGCTACTTCAGAACTTAAGAGATGAAACGAAACACGTTTTTGATATTAATCGAACATAAAGTATTACAGAGACTATTCTCTCAAAACCGAGAGTCAATAAACATAATATTACAGAGGAAATGTCTGAATATAAGAAAATTTTCTCCCCTGATCACTAAAGGACATTTCTTTATATATTAGACCCTGACAGACAAGACAAGGAATAATATGAGTTTGAACAGTGATCCCTCAGGATCCTTTGAACAACGATCCCTCAGGATCGGAGGATCCTGAGGGATTCGCTCCCCTTCATTTAGTTATCATCTTGTTTACTTTGACCGAGGCCGAGCTGTCCCCTGCCTCTTTTTAGCAATTCGTTCGGATCTCCTTGTCTTTGGCTGGATGTGGTTCAACGTTGATGGTGTAGCAGTTACATTGATCTCAGCCTCACCTTTGGTACAACTGTTCACTTCGTTTAATTCCTGTTTTATCAACAAAAAGCAACCTTTAGTCATCTTTTTACAATGAACATAAACCTTTCCAATTCCATCATAATTCCTATAATAAATTACCTTCCCAAGGTAAAAAGGAGTATGTCTATAGTAAAAGAATGAGAAAATACACAGTAATTTCATACCTTTTTCACTGGCCAACATACCCCCCTGCTTAATCTTTTTCATGTCCTCATGAAAACTATAGTTCACATGGAGAGTAGTCGAATAATAAGCCGGATAAGGTTTGTCATCAAAAAGCCTAAAACCATGTAGTGCAGCTAATTCTTCAAAAACATGCTATGTCTGTCCTTCGGGGAGTTCGTAAATAGCTTTGTAGTCTAAAGCAGGATACCATGCAATAGGGCTTCGGAACCTACACCCTAGCCAGAATGGTCCTTCTTTTGAAATGAGATGACTATAGGAAACCAAGCGGTCTGCAGCTAGCCCAAAGTTTTTATAATTAAATGGTTCTCTGTTTTGCACATTCTAATTGGAAATTCTCCACCGGACCTTAGCTGATATATAAGCTTGGTTTCTAATGGATAAGAAATATTCAAGATAATCGATTTGTGGACAGGCCCCAATGCTTGGATAACACCTTCCTTTGTCTTCAAACTTTTCTGCCTAGCCCAAAATTGGGATGGGTTCTGAGGTTCACTCCTAACCCACAAATCTAATTCATTTTCTTGCCTTTGGAAAGCATTATAGGCTTTAAGCCATTTTAATTGATTTACAGCAAAGGAAATAAATGCCTGATGTTGGAAATCTCCCACAAAAGGGCTAGGATTTGATTCACAATCGTTTTCAAGTATTAGATTATGTAAATAAAATTCACACAAAAGGCGCTGTACTTTGATCCCATAAAGTTTGCAGCATGATACAAAGTCATCTATAGTTTTTAGTTCTATGGATTTTCCTACCCTAACTGCCTTAATATTTAACTGTAAATATCTTTCTAGTAAAAATAAAGCATATTTTTTGGCAGGGCATCTACAGGCTAAGACATCAGTGTACAATGAGCAGAGAGTGTCCATTCGATTGTAGGCTAGTTTTAATTGGTTCATTATCTTGTCAGCCTTTTCCTCTTCTCTTCGACACTTTTCGTGAGCTTTAGCTTCTGCTTCATGAATAATCTTCATCTGTTGCTGCAACTCCTGATATCTCTTCCTTGGGACAGTGTCTTCTTCCAACCTTTGCCTTTCTATTCGGGCCTGTGCCAACTCCTCTTGGAGTCTGGCTAGTGTCGGATCACTAAAAGTATGCTGACTACTAGATTGCATGTTTTCACTTGAAACGGGTCCCTATGGAACAAATTGTGTTGGAACAACTGTTTTCTGTTCCGTATCTCCATAATTAGGCTCAGGCATGGCTTCTTCAACTTGGGGGTTCCTCTTAGCGGCCACTTTTCTCTTTTTCGAAGCTCGCTTAGTAGCTATGCTTCTTCTCTTGGGGGCTCACTTAGGCATTTGTTTCATTCTCAGAACCCTAATGGTTTTCCTGAGCTGTTCTATGAGTTTATGAAGCTTCATTCATTCCCTGCGAAGCTTTTCAATCTCAGTTACTTTCTTCCTCTTTTTTAATGGAACAACTGTTCCTTTATCTGAACCCGTTTGCTCGGCACGGTGTTGGTCCATATCAGCGGTACCTTCAGTTAATTTCTCTTCTTGGTCTTCTGCTTGGGGTTCTTTTTCCACATTCATATGCCCTTGGCTAAATTCTTCGGGAATCATATCCTCGGTTGACTCTGCAATCTCTTGAGTACTTCCAAGTTGGGATATTACTTCGGTGTTATATTTTTCTTGTTCATGCCTTTCAGGGGAAGAAACCCTAGCTTCACTAGGGTTTTCTATTTCATCCAAGATTTCTTCAGCTATATCTTTGTTGACTGCAGAGTGCTCCTGTAACTGATTAATATCAATGTTAAGGTCCAAAGGGCTATGAGGCTGCACATAGTCACTCATATTGGCTAGAATTTGGGTCAATTGGTCTTCCTGTAAAGAGCTTATGATAGCATTCTTGGGAGGCTCTGTTCCCTCTTTGTCGCTGTTATGATTGTCTTCATCCTCCTCACAGGTATGATAGCTTCCTTCTTCCTCATTCGAATATCGAATTTCTCCTTCCATTTCCTCTTCTTCATCAGTATTTCCTTCCTTTGCACTGGATTGTTTTTCACCACTGGTGTGGTAACTTATTTCTTCTTCGTCTGAGTAGCGAATTTCTCCTTCCATTTCCTCTTCTTCATCAGTATGAGGGCTTTCTCCCTCCAATTGTGGAGGTTGTTCATCCTCTGAGCTGTGTAATTCCAGGGGCTGGCTACTGCTGCCCAGAAGTCCTTCCATCATCCCCCTACTTCGTTTTGAATGGAGGGACTGTCTGTGAGTTGATGGCTTAGCTATTGAGCCAGCCATTCTCTTCCATTTTGGGGCAGGTAAGGCTAACCCTCCATCAATGCAGAATATCAACTCTTCCCATCTGGTCTGTTGCTGGGCAAGGCTACGAATTACTATTAATCGAATTAAGCAATGGTGGCTGACCACCATATCTGCGTGCTGAGCTTTTCTTATATTACGGGCAATATCATACAATAGGGAATTTAAAAATGTAGGCAAATTGACAGTGCATTTCTGTTTTAATACAGCTAGTAGCTTAAGGTGGCGAGGTCTTACCACATCTTTCCTTCCGTCGCACATTATATAGGCCTGCACAATGTTGGCCAATTCTGTCCATGGTTCTCCCAGTGATGTTGGCTAAACTCCTTTTCCTTTGACAACCAATGTCTGTCCATCATCCTGAAAGATCTTCATGGCTTCTTAAAGCCTGAGCTTCTTCTGTGTCCATACAGTTCCTTGTGCTGGTATGCCTGACACTTCTGCAATTATTTCATCAGATACAACTATTTGTCTTCCTCTAACCATGGAGAACCTTTCTTGCAAGTTCTGTAAGAATTCGGTGGCCACTACTTCGTGAGGTTGTTGCATCCTCATGAAATATGTAATCCATCCTATTCTTTCCAAAATCTCTCGTGCAACATCAGAAATGACCAGCACTTGTGGTTCACTGCGAATTGGTCGTCCTCCCATCGTCTCTGCACCCTTTTAGTTCTTTCCAAACACACAGTGATCACAATGGAACAACACAACACGTTAAATTGGAATGATGTCGTTAAATTTTTGTTATTTCCTAAAATGCAGGGATTTAATTCGCATACAGGTAAAGAAATATCAGGATTTGATCTGCATGCAGACATCCGTGCCCCCCCTGATGGATGATAGGTTGCCCTCGACTGTCAATTGAGAGAGGCAAGCGTGGCACAGTAGTAGTACAATAGGAAAAAGTAGGCATAATTATTATACGTTCAATCAAATTATAGCAATTACTGAAATCAATGCATGTGATAAATCGGTAATAGATATAAAATTGTTTTGTAACGATTCAAATATGAGGAGAAGGGACGGCTTAAGATAAACATAAGTACATATGTGTTTATTACCACTTCAAACTAATATGATCGATTTGTAATGATATTCATGTATAATAGGCTCGAAATGAAAGGTTAAGGATTCATAATTTCATTTGATATTTAAATAGAGATATAGGAAAAAGGGTTAAATATGACTATTGATGTGCATAAACGTGACTCCAATACCATCAGCAGAGCTCTGTTTCCCACAGGTGTCCATAACCTTGACAGAGTTGCTTTCTCACCCTTGGAACCATTGTCCTTTATTTATGTTGAGGAAGTGCTTGTTAAATGTCATAATGGAGGCCATTGTGCTGGCTTGGTGACCATATAAATCACAATGCCATTCACCGGGAAGAAGTGAAAAGTGGGCCGGCCAGCTCATGATGAGACCTCCTGTTCTAAGGACTTAATTTTTTCAATTGTCCATTGGACCATATCCCTGGTTTGGTGGCCATGATGGTAATGCCACTTCACTAACTTCCTTATGATCATGGTAGGCTGGATCTTGATGAGACCCCCTATCCTCCATTTTCCAAATCATAAAATTATTAGTGGAATATATAAATATTTTTCTTTTTCATATAGCACTTTCCTAGTTATTCATAAAGGATGGCTCAACACTCCTTAAGAGTAGGGATGGTGGAAGAAGTCTGAACATCTCAATAGAAAATAATATGCTCTTATTCCTACTCCATAAATAAAAATCAAAGAAATTTATAACATATGGGAAGAACCAACATGATGAGCATAATCGATCATATTGTTTTAGTTGTAATAAGGCAGCAAAATCATGTTATTGATTATGTCCCTTTTTCCTATTTTTCTTATCATTACTAAACAACTTCCTTAAAAATGACGATTTATTTTGATTTGGTGATTACAGTAAGATTTAATTTGTATGATTGTATATGAATAATATGTTTTCCTTTAGAAGAGTTATCAGAAATTCTCAAAATTCTAATCTAAAACAAAAAAACAATCCACTCAAAAGGTGTTGTTCCTTTAAAAAGAACAGCAGAAACAATCTGCGGAACTGCTGTTCCTTTTGAAAGGAAAAACAAAAATACTCTACGGAACTGCTGTTCCTTTCGAAAGGAATAACATAATTGTTGTTCCTTTAGAAAGGAACAGCATAACTCAAAACAAGCGAAATAAACAGAGTTTTTAAAGAAAACAGGATTCTATGAAACAGACAACGAAAACTGAAATAAGCAGAGATTTGAAAAAAAAAATTCCCTAAAAAAATAATCAAAATAAATAAACAATATTTATGTACAAAATTTAAAAAATAAATGATTTAATAAATTGGTGCCGAGGAGGAGTTATCCCCTTCAGCAAGAATTTCCATGGTAGAATCTTCTCGTAACTGTTGGTAAAAGGATTCTCGGGTAAGCGGTTTATGATACAATCGTACTCGATGACCGTTTACCTTAAAGGAATGCCTAGATCCATCAATGGTAGCTAATGTAATAGTGCCATTATCATGCACTTTTTGTATTTCATAGGGTTTGAGCCATCATGTCTGGAGTTTCCCTGGAAAATCTTGAAACCTAGAATCATATAGGAGTGCCCAGTCTCCTTCGTGGAAGATATTTTCTTTAATCAGGGCATCATGCCATTTTGCTCTCTGTTGTTGAATTAACGCTGTGTGCTGAAGAGCATAGAGCCTAATTTCATCCAACTCATTAATTTGCTGCAGTCTTTTGGCCTGGGCTTCATTTAGATCTAGACCCACCTTATGAGCTGTTCTTAATGTCTGAATTTCAAATTCTATTGGAAAGATGGGTTCTTTTCCAAATACCAATTGATATGGTGAATACCCCGTAGTGGGTCTCCACGTTGTTCGATACACCCACAATGCTTCTGGCAGTCTGTAGGCCCAATCACGTCTGTGTGAGGCAACCGTTTTTGTTAATATAGATTCCATCACTTTGTTCGTGCTTTCAACTTGGCCATTGGCCTGTGGGTGGTATGGGGTTGTAATCTTGTGTTGAATGTGGTAGTTTTGTAGTGTTTCAGCTAATTTATTACGTACAAAATATGGTCCTCCATTTGTGATTATGTCCCTTGGGAGGCCATATTGCATAAAGATTTGGAAAATAAACTGTATTATAGAGTCCTCTGTAGCTTTTGAAAGTGCCTCTGCTTCGACCCACTTAGTGACATACTCGGTTGCAACTAGGATGTATGTTTTTTGGTTTGAGGGAGGGCTAATAGGGCCAACAAAATCAAGCACCCAACGTTCAAATGGTTCAATCACTAGTTGAGGATTCAAAGGCATTTCATCAGACTGCCCAGGGCGACCTGCCCTTTGGCAGCTATCACAAGCCTGCATAAATTTTTTGGCATCTTTAAAGATATTAGGCCAATAATAGCCTGTTCGTAAAGCCTTATGGGCAGTTCTACGATCTGCAAAATTCCCACCACACTGTTCATCATGGCATGCTTTCAAGATGTCAAATACCTCATCCTCTCGAACGCATCTTCTTATTTGCATATCTGCACCTGTGTGAAATAGGTAGCCCCCAATCCAAGAGAATCGGGTACTACACTGTATTATATGTTTTCATTCATTAAGGGATAGATGTTTAGGTAATTTACCTATTGCCAAATAATTTGATATATCAGCATACCATGGGGTTCTGACAGTAACAAAAAACAGATGTTCATCTGGGAAGTGGTCTTCAACTGCTTTTGTATCTGTTGGCTTTGGTATTCTTGACAGAAAGTCAGCTATAGGATTCTCTTTCCCAGGTCGATATTTGATTGTAATGTCGAATTCCTACAATAAAATCAACCATCTTGTCACTCTTCCATTTGTAACAGGTTTATTTGCTAAAAATTTAATAATAAAATTGATAGGTATTTCAATACTAAGGATACCAGGATTATGTAATAAACTTATTTATGGCATGTGCCTACATTCTAAAAATTCCTTCTAGGTCAAATCATGTAGAGCATTAATTGGGGAGATACATTTTTGCTAATACAAGCAATAGTTGTATGGCTTCTTTTCTTTCCCTCTTAACCGTCATGACAATTGTTGTGTGCAGGGGCATCGGATAAATTTGGAATGGAAGATTCAGTTTGGGCTCCTGTTATTGCAGAAGGTACATAAAACAAACTGCTAGATCATTAAAGGCATTGTCACATTTATCTGTCCAAATGAAATCAACATTTCCAGTCAGTGCATATAAAGGTGCAGCTATTCTAGAATAATGTTCTATAAATCTTCTATAGTAACGAGAAAATCCAAGAAATCTACAGTGCCTGTATGCTTGGTGGGTGTGGGTGTTCATAGAATTGTTTGGACACCATTGGGTACACTGAATTCCAATTCTTTGAAATATAATATTTCTATGGATAACTCCTTGAGTCATCATCTGTGCCAAAGCACTTTTATGGCTTAAACAAGCCTAGTGTCAACACATCTTTTAATACCTTTTCTGAATTTTCGTCTGGGCTCAAAATCAATACATAGTTGAAGTCATATATACCTTGGGAACTACGTTGACATTAAGTGCAGATGCTGAGAATGGCCCTTTGGAATGTAGCAGGGGCATTGCATAGGCCAAAAGGTAAGACTCGGTAGGCAAATGTCCCCCATGGACAAGTAAAATTAGTTTTGTCCTGGTCTTCAGGGGCAATTTGGATTTGATTGTACCCACTGAAGCCATTGAGGAAAGAAAAGAATTTCTTTCCTGCCAATGTGTCTAATACCTGGTCAATGAGAGGAAGGGGAAAGTGGTCTTTCTGTGTTGCCTTATTAAGTTCACGATAATATACACATATTCTCCACTTTCCGTTCTTTTTTGGTACCACTAATAATGGAGAGACCCACTTGCTATCAGATATTGGGTAGATGAAATTAGCATCCAATAGTTATTGTAATTCAGCTTTCACAATATCTTTGAGGTGAGGGTTTAGTCTTCTTTGGGGTTGGCAAATGGGTCTTGCATATTTTTCAATATAGATGTGGTGTGTACACAATTGAGGGTCAATTCCTTTCATATCGGGGTAATCCCATGCAAAGGCTGCTTTGTATTTCCGCAATAGTTGGACCAACTTCTCTTCTTGTTCAGCAGTCAGATTTTTGTTAATGTTTAAAGTTTTTCCTGGCTCAATTTTTACAGTCTTGCTATTATACACACAAGTAGTGGGTATTTCTTGATCAGGAATGTCTTTCAAAGGATCTTCTTCTTCTTTATTATCAAATGCTGCCTTGATCATGTGACATTGAAAATGAGATCTGATTTGTGGTTTATTAATAAAACTATTAATGATATCATCCTCTGTTTGATCTTTGAAATCAAGAGCATTTTCTATAGTTAGAGGTGATCTCATATTTTCCATAAGATATGATACAGGTTGTTTTCTTGTTTTGATTATTGATAGACTTGGCTGGGCTGGGGGGTATAAAGCTAAATTCTTGACATAGTTTCCCCTTTTTATTGTCATGTTGCCTTGTCGGCATCCAATATAAGCATTGGCAGTTGCCAACCAAGGTCTACCTAAGATTAACGGGTGTCCATCTAGCCGGTTCTTTGGATTGATAACCAGGAAGTCAACAGGGTATTCCCAGGAATATACAAATACCATTACATCTTGTAGTGTACCCTCTGGTTTGACTACCGATCGGTCAGCTAACTCCAATAAGGTTGCTGTTGGTTCTAGCGATGTAATGCCAAGTTTTTGATAGGTAGTAGTTGTTAGGATATTGATTGCTGCTCCCAAATAAACTAAGGCATTTGGAAATGATTGCCCATTGATTTGCACTGTCACTATAGGATTTCCTGGGTCTTCATATTTGATAGGTGTTTCCATCCCTGATAATAAGTCAGATAAAGTACCGACTATTTGGACAGTGGGATTGGTGGTTGTTCTCCTCTTTGGCTTCTTTATGCATAATTCCTTAATGGTTTTTGCATATATAGGAATGTCTTGAATAGCTTGGAGGAGAGGGATTTTTATACAATTTTTTTTTTAATTCTCCAAGAAGATCAAAATTAGGATATTCTAATGGGCGTGGTATGATTAATCGTTCTGGGAATGGTGGAGAGGAAGTTGCTACTTGTTGTTGATCTTGTTGTTGAACTTCCTTTTCTTTCTGTAATGTTTGTTCTACAGATAACAGATCTTCAATATGAACATCGTTGTTTCTCTCTGTTTCTACTATGCGCCTAGACCTTAATTGAAGGTCATTGCACTCCCTCAGTTCGGTTTCTAATTCTGGGGGTTCCATTATTTAGACAGATTGAACTGGCCTATTGTTTGGGTTTGGGTTGGGCTAGGCTGGGAGTTGTGGTCTTAATTTGGTCTGGGGGTTTGTATAGGGAGCTGGCAGTGTAGGTTGAGAGAGAGGGATTGTTCTAGCTGGATGATTTGTAGGTTTTTTCCAGTTTGATTGCCAGGCCTGACTTTGCGAAGTAGAGGGGGACCATTGTGTTGGATAGTTATTATTTTGCCAAAAAGGTGGGCAAAAAGGAAAGTAGGCCAATTATTTTGATTTGTTTGATTTGGCCAAGATGTTGTAGGGAATGGCTGTTGTGACCAATTGGGGAAAGGTGGTTTATTTTGCCACATTCCACTATATTGCTAAGCATTCTATTGAGGAGGCTGAAAAGAAGAAAATGGATCAGTTGGCATACCTGATTGTCGTGGTTGCCATTGTCGGCGTTGATTAAGTAGACATAACACTTCTGATTCTTCTTCTGCCTCCTTATAAACTGCTTTTAAGCCAGGAAGCGAGGGACATCCTTCTGTAGGGTGATATTTCATGCAAATGGCACATACTTTGATTACATCCAACGGGCATTATTTGTGGCTGTGTTTCTTCCTACATCTAGGACAGAATACTGCCAAATTCTTCTCTGCTTCTGCTTGCTTTTGTTTGGCTTGCATAATGTCGAACTGCGTTGTTAGAGTCCCAAGTATATATGTCTTAAAATATTCCAGCAGGTTTCCAATCTATGCACGAGTCACACCTTCATTAGAGGTCTTGTTGTCTCTTGTAATCATGTCACGTTCTGCTGATTTTAACCTTGTGTTTCCCCTTGAACTCCTGATACACAAATCAATGATGTCAGCATAACTTTCCTGATATATATCACCTTTTCCCATAATATTCAATGTTTCAACCCATTGATCTTTCATTCCCCTAATTAATTTAGTTTTCAACACATTATCAGGTAAGGGTAAGGATGCATAGGGAGATCTCTGAAGATTGTATTGAAACCGTTCCACATATTCTTCCAAGGTTTCATTTGGTTTTTCTGTCATTTGGAATATTTCATCTTTTAGTTCCCGAGACCTGCAATAATCTTGATACTTATTTAAAAACGTAGCCTTCATTTGATCCCAATCAGTTATGACACCCCCACCTAATCCCATAAACCATCGTAAGGCTGCCCCTTTTAATGTAGAAGGGAATAGTTTTAGTTTTTGGGGATCGGTGGTATAATCATATCCCCTGCATAACACATCAAATTCAAACAAAAAAACATATGGATATTCTGATGTTAAGCCATGAAATGTGGGAATATGTTGAAGGGGAATGGCCTTCATAGGCGCATTGACTACAGTATCTACTATAGGATATTGCAGCGTAGAGGTTTGTTGAGGTGTCTGCTGGTTCTGATTTTGGTTCTGGGCCATTTGGTCAAAAATGTGCTAATATCCTTTTGGGATCTAAAGGGAATTCCTAGGGTGACTAGGAGGAGCAGGAATGGCTTTGACAACACTTCCCTGGTCTGGAATAAGTATTCCTTGAGGTGTTTCAGGACCTTGATTTTGACTGAGTTTAACAGCACTTCCTTTATCCGAACTGCTTACTATTTGGACTATTTTGATAGGAGATTTTGGTTCTCCTGTTTCTCCTGTTTCCCCTTCTCCTTCACGGAGATTACTGGAGTTCCCTTCTTGAGGGGAAAATATGCAAGGATTCTCAATTTCTTGGGAATATTGCTCAATTCCCTCTGTTTGACTGTGTATCTCAGCAAAGGCTTCAGATGGTGACTTTGTAGCCTGAAGGGAACTAGAAAGCTGTCTAGAAATATTTTTTCTAAATCCTACTGATGGCTGAGATTCAGTTCTTTTAAGGATTTCATCAGTAAAAGTTGTCCACCCAAGGGTCACCTGTCCCTTAGGTTTTTCGATTTTAGGAGGAATTTTGTTTTGCTTAGTTGGTCTATTCATTCAAGAAAACAAACCTTCATTCCTACCCAAAGAGAGAAGCTTACCTACTTCTACTGTGAAGTGGGATGTGAGCAAGTATGTTTCTTTCCCAGTGCGTAGGTTCTGACCTTCCGTATTTAATACCCAATTCCTCGCAAGTAAAATAAAATTAGCTGTGCATTACTCCTTTAAAATGGCATACACTCTCCCTGGCAACAACGCCTAAATGTTGAGTCATAAAAAGGTATCTTTTGAACACCTAATTAGGCTATATTAATTGTCAATCCAGGAGCGACTTTTTATTTCAAGAGTGTAATCTATCTTAGGCTGCAATTAACTAAGAGTAATGCTGTGAATATGTAGTACAAAATTCTGAATACAAGAATAAACAGATGCTTGTAAAGGAATCTAATTATAGTAACATAAATGGAAATTCTTTGGAACCTTAATTAAATAAATCTGCAAAACATCGATCAGGGATACAGTAGCAGTAACTCCTTCCCTTAGAAATCGATGCAAGATAACCAATCTGGGGACTTGGAAGCAATAACCAGTGTCATCTACGGTTGGTGATCTTAAAACAATCGAAATGAAATCAAGCTCGAACTACTTGCTGATAAAGATAAATAAAAGGAACTGCAAAGACTAGAAAAGAATAGCAACTTGTAACTCCTATGCATACACAACAACTGTAACCAAACTATCTGCTAATTTAAAGCTATGAATCAGAAATGAGCAATAAATAGAAATGGAACATCAATATAAATTAAACAACAATTATAATTCTAACGCAATCAAGCAACTAATTTCCATACTCCAATCTTGTCAACAGCCAATACTACAGATCAATCAATCACAAAGAATCATAAACTAATAGAACAACAACTAGAATCGAATACAGAACAACAAAGCTTTCACATGATAGCAAGATAAATAATCAGCAAATGTACTTCTTGCAAAGAATAAAATAACAATGTAATTCGTTAATGAATCTGTATTCAATCTAACAGCAGTCAATCAACTTTGTAATCGAAATAAACAGTAAACCCAACTTCACACAACAGTAAGCAAATATTAAGAATACAAACAACATGGTAATTCCACCAAAGCCGGGCCCTTAGCGCCAATGAAATACTGTTGGGTTACTTCAGAACTTAAGAGATGAAACAAAACGCGTTTTTGATATTAATCGAACATAAAATATTCTAGAGATTGTTCTCTCAAAACCGAGAGTCAATAAACATAATATTACAGAGGAAATGTCTGAATATAAGAACTTTTTCTCCCCTGATCACTAAAGGACATTGCTTTATATATTAGACCCTGACAGACAAGACAAGGAATAAGATGAGTTTTAACAACGATCCCTCAAGATCGGAGGATCCTGAGGGATTCGCTCCCCTTCATTTAGTTATCATCTTGTTTACTTTGACCGAGGCCGAGTTGTCCCCTGCCTCTTTTTAGCAATTCGTTCGGATCTCCTTGTCTTTGGCTGGATGTGGTTCAACGCTGATGGAGAAATAGTTACATTGATCTCAGCCTCACCTTTGGTACAACTGGTCACTTCGTTTAATTCCTGTTTTATCAAAAAAAAGCAACCTTTAGTCATATTTTTACAATGAACATAAACCTTTCCAATTCCATCATAATTCTTATAATAAATTACCTTCCCAAGGTAAAAAAGGAGTATGTCTATAGTAAAAGAATGGGAAAATACACAGTAATTTCATACCTTTTTCACTGCCCAACACTTCCCTTATTTTTGACGACCTTTGTATCTTTGGGCTAGCCAATGGGCCAGCAATACTATTTTTGTACTCAGATACACATATTTTTTGATATATATATGAGAGATATTTTTGCGGCTCTACATGGTGTGCTATCTATTTCGGTTTATGTATTTTGTGTTATGCTGATGGATATCTATGTTTTTGGTTTTTTATGTATGATGGTTTATTTGCGATGCATTCCAGTCTAAGATATTGTTAGCTATGCAATCAGTTGCCTGGTTTTGATTCCTTGATACATGTGAAAATGTAATGTAATCAAATTGTCTGCTTAATATTTTGGCACACAAATATTTTCTAAACAGGTTTGCGTCTCTGGTTTCAAATTTTTGGTTTAACTACAATACTACTAACTGGGAATCGAGGTAGACATGCATATGGCGGATGCCCTGATGGAGGGCCTCACACATAAGTCTGATAACGACATCATATTCTACCTAATTGTTGGTTTCCGATTCGATGCACACGTCGTTTGAACACAGTGGTGATCGGTCAGGGTGGTAGATGACCCAGGCGGCTACAACTAATTTTTGAGACCATCGCGATGCTCCATCAAAAAATTTGAAATAGGGTTTAAGTTGGCGATCCATGGTGGCACTTTGAGCATGTTTTTTACATAGGTCTTTGAGTCAAAAATATTTTGGTGTTGGGATTTTTGTGTACTCTAACTCTAGGGGATAAGGGCTACTGGGTCCCTTATGGGTAGAAATTCTTGAGGTACAGGCCATTGACGGGGTTAGTGAGGTAGGTCCTGTCTGGTTCTGTCAAGATGTATGCCCCCTGTCGGAGACAGTGTTTGGTGATATAGGGTCCTTTCCACAAGGTTTCAAATTTTCCTGGCCCTGAGGCCGCTTTTACGACATCGTAGCGAAGGACTAACTCACCCTCAGTAAATGAATGAGGGGTGATGTGGCAGTCGAATGATGCTTTCACCCTTTTCTTATGGGCCTCATTGTGTTGCAGCGATTGTCGCCGAATTTCGTCAACTAGCTCTAGTTGTACTAGGCGTTGTTCTAGAGGCTGGGTGTCATCAAGGAGTTCGATGGCGGCGTGCAAGTTTGGGATTTTGCAAAAATCAATGAAAAAGCACAAGGTATCTTGGTCTTTCACGATAGGAATAAAGTGGAAATCTTGGGACGAGGGGGTGGTTGGAATCCTATCTTGGGCATGCGATGATACAAGTCATATGTGGTGAATTGTGTCACTAGCATGCTGCGAAGGAAGGATCTCGGTAATGGAGTCCTGAGTGAGCATAAGGTCAGATTTCCCTCTAGGATAGTCAATTTTCAGTAGGTGGAATTTTTTCTTATCACAGAGGTGCCTGAATTCTTTCATTAGTGGGCATACCTCTGGTGTGTTATCTTGTCTAGTGCAAATGGTGCACGGTATCACAATGCTCACAGAGTAGATAGTGTGAGATTATACGCTACTCGTTGTCCCTGATGTGGACACTTGGAAAGGGTCGGTCGTAGAAGAGGTCGTCTTCTGCTTCCATTTCCGTGTCGTTGGTTTAGACATGTCTTCCTCTTTGGTAGCTGGTAGGATTAATGCCACTCGAGCTCCTCTCAGATTGGGGAGATGTGCACATTTAAACGTATGATGGAAGTGTGAGAAAATTTGGCAATAAGTGCGTGTGATCCTCTCTTGATTAGAGAGAATTTTTTGAGGGAGAGACGAGACTATGCGGAGACTATTTGAAAGGGGCTTGAGTTCTCTGCATTGGTTGATTCGGTGATCGTTTAGATCACATAGGCCGCATGTTATCCTAGGCTTTGCCTAGGGTACACGTGGTTGGTGTGTGGTCTTATCAGGCTTGACACACCATTGCGGAGGTGGGGACATTGAGATGGAAATGTATCTTTTATGCCATTCCTAGAGATCATCCGTTCTCTTTTCTAAGGCATTAATCATATCGATAGTGGGACGAATCTGTGAGATATATGTACAATGTCGGTCATAATGATTACCCTGACATATCAGGCAAAATATCCATGATATGGGGGTCCCATTGTGCTTGGTCTGAGGCCAGGCGGGGAACCAATGTCGCAATGCTGCTAAGTCAGGGAAATGGACGACTATATGGTCTGTCTTTTTGCATAACGTGCATGCGGGTGTGTTTTGTGAAGTGTCGTTAGGGGTAATTAGGGGTTCCCGGCTAGGTCGTTCTTTGGGTGACAAGACAATGATAGACCCTCTCATCTCCTCTGCTTGGGTCATGGAGCTGCCTGTGGACTCGGCATCCATATCATCTTCTTGGGAAAGGAAAACTATGGCCGAGCGAGGTATGTAGTGACAATCCTCCAAGAGGTGATTGTCGGTGCATAGCGGGCATGTGAACTGCACTGCCCGTAGTCCCACATAGTAAACCCTTTCGATTGGATACCATTTATGAATGAGCTCCAATGCGGTGCACTCTTCGAGGTAGTGGCCACGTTCATCGCATAGCGCACAACGTATAATGGGCATTATTGGGGGTATTTCTACGAACTATGCTCCTCTTGTAAGTATAGGATGGTACGCGACTCGTCATTGATAGACTAGATGGAGGGATCCTCTTGATAGGATCTCTCAATTGCATGTAAGTGGTCCCTATATCGTGGTATTTCTGGACAATGGTGGGTATAGTGCCCATAGGTGTCACAGAGAGTGCATGCGTGATTGGTATGCAATGGTTTTCCTGTACTTTTGGTGGCTGGTTCCTTTTTACGGGAACATAGCGTCGAGATGTCTGCTTCGGAGCCAAGGAGTGGTTTTAACTCATCCAAATCTGGACATATGTGGGTAGGGTGGCCTATAACATCACATATAGTGCAATTTGATGACTCCCTTTGCATGGTGGGGGTCACTGCTTTCTTTCCTCTCTTTGCGGTTTTCTTGGCCATGGTAACTGGTTTCGCAATGGGAACGTCCATCGTGGGGGTGGTTGTGACAGTTTCTTGGGTAGGTTGGGGCTCCTTGGGATTAAGGGGCTTTAACCCTACGGCCGTAACGTTTTTGGCTCCTGTTCTGAAATGGGGAACGAGGTACCAAACTGGGAATGCCAACGATATGTTGGGTAACACCAGTGTCACTAAAACCTGCTGGGAGATGAAGCGAGGAGGTGGGTAGAGGAAAGGGGTTTGGGAGGCGGCGTAGGATAGAGAGGTTGCCATGGCCAATGCCTCAATGTCATTACTGCTTGAGTCTATGTCCTGAATCACTTCGGCGCTTGATGTGGACATCATGCACAGTGCTGCCCCTATGGCATCAGACGACACCTCAGGGATAATGGGAGGATCTCCTAGGAATGACCCTAGGACGGATGACAGTTTTAATTGGCCAGGACCATATTCTTGATACCGTGAAAGACCATCTACGGCTGTATCTACGTAGGGTAGAATTACATTTGTGTTGGTTAGGGGATGCTTTTCACTGTGCGTCATCTGGTCTACCATAATGATTCGATCCTCATGGGGGAACATCATGATGCGGAAGACGGAGGATGCTATGGAAGACATGGCATACATGTAACTTTGCCCAAGGAGTATATTTTAATCCAAGTGAGCATCCAAGATTTCGATGTCTATGTGGATCGTCTTTTTGGCTAAGCAGACCAGTACATTTTGGAAGAGGCCGATGGGGGTCGAGGGACGACCATCATACGCTCTGAGTGTGATGATAGAAGGTTTGAGTTCGGGGGATCCTAAATTTTTCCACACATTTTTTGACATGATGCATGTGGATGCACCCTCGTCAATGACACATCGGTGAATAGTAATATTTTGTATCGATACTGGTGTCTAGAAGGCAACCATGGAGGGAAGCCTAGGGGTGGCTTTGTCCAAGTCAAAATCCATCATGCGCATATCGGCAGGGTCGATAGTGCCTAACGTGGAAAGTAGGGCTTTCCGTTGCTTGGGGCACAACTGTATTACTTCCAATGCGAACATAGTAGTAGGTGATTGAGCTAAATAGTCTACGATGCTATAATTGTGGCCACTTTGGAGTAGTTACCTGCTTGCCTATTAGGCCCTTTTACCATTTTTGGCAATAGTTCTGTAGGAATTTTTGAATGGTTAAAGGTGCAGTCGGCGCGCTTGTACTAGCCCCTGACGTATTGATGTCCGGTTGGGTGTCGAAGCTGCGATTCTGAGTTTGGAAAAAAAAAATTTCCCCAGCCATGTAGATCTCATGGTTGCTTTTCTTGGAATCGTCTGGGTTTTGCTGCTGAGTGCTGACTATCCCTTGATGGGGGAAAGGTTCTTGCATCACCGCAGTTTTCTGGGAAGATCCTCCTTGTCCTCGGTTACTCTGTACCTTTTAAAGCTTAGGGAGTTTGGGACAGTGGTGAGTATAGTGCCCGTACTCACCACATATTGAACAAGAATGGTTTGTTCGTAGAGGTGGTCTTTTTCCTTGCCTTTGGGCATTGCTTGGCTCCTGGTTCTGATTCCGGTTGGAGTTACCTCCAACCTGGGATCATGATGGGCACTGTTGGTTGCTGCCCCTATCCAGGGTTCCCTTTGGGCTTGTTTTTTGTCTTTTTCTTAACCACGTTAGGAGGGTAGTTCTCCTGATCTTACTACTGTGGTTGATTTTGGGATGGCTGCACAAAGTTCACCTGTGCATTGTTTTACGTAGGTGGGTTGTGTGCATGGGATTGAGCATAATGATGTCCCGTGTTTGCACCTGGCCGTTGGGGGGGAGCTCTTCCGTCATTTTTTCTTCCTGCACACTGGGTCCCCTCAGCCAGAGGATAAGGTCCTCCTTGGTGATACATTTGCGCCCTATTAGTCAAATTTTGCTGCGACATATGATGACTTTGAAATCTGGGTTGAGACATGTTCTGGGTATAACGATGTGTGTAACCGGGACTTTGACTGCTGATGCCTAGGTACCCTTGGGTCATTGACCCAATTATTCCATCTGCAGAGTTAGACGCACTTGGAAATTCTTGATAGGATTGCAAGCGTGGGGCGTTAGGCAGGATATTGTAGATGTATCCTAACTGCGTATAGATTAGTTCAAGCTGTGGGGCTTTACTGATTGCGTCCTCTTCGGATGTGGGGTTGTGCTGCACCACATCTTTTGAAATCTCTGGTGTCAGAGTTTTCAAAAATAAATCTAAAAGGACCGGGTCGTCGAGTTTATCTTTTCATAAACTGCGACGCCGCCTCCATTCATGGAGATGCTCTAAGATATGGATGGAGGGGGATTGTCTGAAATGGGTCAATAATTCCATTCCCAAATCGTGGTGAATGGGAAAATGAAAGTATGTGAGAAACGTGGTAGCGAGGGCGCTAAATGTTCCATGTGAAGCAGAAGGTTGCTCCACATACCATTTCGCGCTCACTCTCATAAGAGTGCATTGAAATAGCCTCAACTAAATATTATCGTCAATGATGCTATTCGATGAGCACTACAGGTGAAAGGTAATTATATGATTACCTGGATCTTCCGCTTGCTTGCCTTCAAACTTTGGTATGTCCGAAGGGAGCTTCGTGGGCATGGGAGGCCAATTGGGGTCATGTGCAATGGGGTTATTGGTGAGCTTTGTTAAATCGGGTAGATTCAACGCCGCTAAGAAGGGTGATTGGGAGGTTGACGCCATGGAAATGTGTGAAGACATGAAGTTCCAGTTAGAACGAGTGTTAGTCTGTGACGTACCCTGTTGTGAATTCAACTGTCTTCCTGTATGGGATGTGCTCCTCTGCCCCCAGGGGACGAGGGGGGAGTGGTGTGCGGTGTGGTGTTGGGAGACCAACTAGGGTTCCCAACTAAGGTTGCTCCAAGAAAGGATGAACCAACGATTGTGGCAATGTTTCGTCTTTGACGCCTAAACGGTGAAAGACATGGAACCCCTCCCGATAATGGGGGGAGGTCCAAAAGATGCCTGGATCGACGAGGTTCTGTTGGAACTGTTTGGGTGTCGAACAGGTTAGGTTTTGGAAATTTTTTGGGGGGGATTGAGTCTATGATCACAAAAAATTTATGGCCACATACATAAAAGAAAGCGAAAATGAAATGAATTTTCCGTTTAACTTAATCTATGTGATCAATCAAGAAAAAAATGGTTTTGTTTGTTTGCGCGTGATACTCAAAATCCTAGAAGACCTATTACATCCTCACACACTCAAAAGTAACTGGGCCTTGAGAATATTTCTTGCAAGTGCTCGCACACCATCCTGTAAGAGCTGGCAACGCCCCCAGTCAGCCGAAGAGAATCCACCAAGGTAAGGGTACAGGGTTTGGCGCTTGCTTGCACTGTCACCTATAGGGTAAAGGATGCCCTAGTTTTTGGCCACTAAGAACCACCATCCCACGTGAGCATTCGAGTCTTGGGCTTCTTGGTAGTCAGCTAACAGTACCGAGTATCAGCTGGGTTAGGTAGCCCCAACTGATACCGCACGCACTGTGCCTAAGCCAAACCCCCTCTGAATCGGGTCTCTACCGCGCTCAGGTTTTATTTTCCATGGGATGATAGGTGGATTTTAAAGCTCCCTAAATACAAAACTTCTATGTTTCAATGTGAAGTGTGATCAAGGCGGCTTATTGGATGCCTACCCCCTTGATCCTAACTTAATATATAAATTCTTTTGTGGCCCCTGTGGGGAGAATTTAATGAGTTGGTTTAAGTTAGTTTTAGGTGGATTTCTTTGCTTAGTGGGTGAGTGTGTGTGAGCGTATGGTGAGAAATCTCATAATTTGAACATATGGATATCGGTGATCCTTTACAAAAGTCCCCTAGTTAAACTATGTGACGTTGTTCCTTGCTCAAATGGAAAACATTTGCGGATAATGGGCCGCTTCCAAATATTCCTAGTTAGTCTATGTGAGTAACTAAAGGGAGATGGCGAATCAAAAATGTAGAGCGTTCATATGCTTGTCTAGGGTCACCAAATGGTGCAAAGACAACAGAGATTACTTGCTCTAATTGGCGATTCAATCCTAGTCCCGCAATTTCCTAGATGCAAGAATTGAATTTAAACTAAAAAATTTCTACACTAGCTTATGCATGTGTGGTCTTGGGCCACTTACTCAGACTAGTTAAACTAAGTGTGCATACTAGAATTTGCAAAAACATAAATTTTTCGCAAAGAAATGGTTAATTCGCCCCCTACTTAAACTAGGTGAACACGTTTTGCAAAGGCCAACTTAAATGAAAACTAACTCCATGCCTACAGAAAGCAGCAAGAAATGAGTTCTCAGAAGATGTGGGGTATCAACACAAGTGTTGGCAGATACATTAGGGGCTGCCCAACACACTTACAAGCAGAAAAATGTAGAATATGGGGAGAAAAAAAATCTCAGTTTGCAATTTGCGCGCAAAAAACCTTGACATGTGTGCCTTCCTACGCGCAAGTCAGTCCTAAATGCACGTAATGTGCCTCTGTGAGGAAAAAATGCGCGCAACAATCTTGTAAGTAAAAATATTAGGAGCTTCCTTCTTCAGTCTGTCACCTCAGTGAGTCTAGGGACTGCAAGCTGGGTCAGAGGACTGCCAGCTCCACTCTAGCATAGACAAAGGGTCTCCTGCAAAAGATGGCACAACCACATAAAGTTGGAACACATTAGTGGAGTTTCCAATCGTGTTGTGGTGGATTAGTCGCATGGGTGTACGAAATCGCACCAGCTTAAAGGGTGTGGTCTACTCTTTAAACTATTGGTAACAGGCAGAAAGTGGGGGAGCTCAAAAGCATAAAACTTGGTGGAAATAGTATGCTAAAGTATTCTCTGGTTAAACTAAAACTAAAACACAAATATGCAGAAGCTATATAGAGAGTCAAAACAATAATAATGCAAACAATTGCTCGATGCCCTCTTCTTATTAAACATTTGAAATGGAGAAGAAATTTTATCCACTTTCCAAAGGGCCCCTAGGCAATGGCTCTAGGTCCCGATGCAAGGATGTTGCCTTCCAAGCTCTACCTCTGATGCAGTCTCCCTCTCTCTCTTTGTTGTGGTGGAATAAGATTTTGGGTGGCCAACTATCGAGTCCTCTTTAACTCCATCTCCGGGTCACACACACTGCTGGTGTTGCTTGGGAAAATTTGGCTAGCATAAAAATGTGATCACCATTTCTTCATCTCTTGGGGTCTTTATATAGGTGAGTTTCAAATCCTCCTTCCCTCCCTTGGTACATGATGGATAGTGACCCAAGGGAGAGTTGTGATTCCATTGTATGCTCAAATATTCTTTTGTGTGCTCACATAGCGTATAAGGAGGCGCTAGTGGCTGTCCTTAGGCAGATTTCACATAAGGAGTAACTCCTCCTTTACTTGGTGTGGTCCCGGAAAGCGATTTTTTTCCATTTCTAGGAATGCGCTCTTATCGGGAAAAAAGGTGTACAGAAGGCACTCTTATCGAAGGATAAAGCGTGCAATTCAGCATTTACGACTAGTTCAAATCTAATTTTCTCAAAACCTTAGAGATTTTAAATACTTCTTGATTCCATAATGTGTTCCTGCCCTGTAAATCCTTAGGCTCGACATTAATTGATGTCGTCTTCTGCTGTATGATTTACCAGTGCTAACACTATGCTCAGAGGAATTTTCTATCCACGGGAAAAAGGTGTCGAGTTGTAGAGGCTAAGTGATTGCAAGAATGACTTTGCAGAATGAGATGGTTAAAAAGATGGCTTATACATGAGTCCAAGTGAAGTAGGCTTAAGGCCAAGATATACAAATAGTCAATATGTAATGCAGAAAAACAACTAAACAATAAAATGGGAGCCTCTAGGGTATAAATCCAGAAAGATATCGAAGAAGAAGAATAATGAAGTTTCATCGCATAAGTCATGGAGGGACTAAAGAGGACTCCCGAGCCCACACAATTTGCAGTATGGACGACATATGCTAGCGAGGATCTAACTAGGAAGCCCATGTACCATCATATCATGATTTATTAGTCGGTGAGTGAAAATGGTTTAATAATCATAACATGATGGGGTCAACCCTATGGGAAGATTTGAGTATGGTGGCTAGTATGAATAAGAGAAATGGAAAGTGAATTCCCTAACCTATATGCCAGTTCTGAACACAATACCTTCCATGATAGGTCAGTGGTCATGGAATCGAAGCGGTCATGGAATAATCTCCAAATCGTCAAATGGACGTGAAAACAACCTATCCTAGCACTTACAAGCCAAAAGGTCATAAATTCTTTGACAAATTCAAAAAGTAAACACAAAAATTTAGACAAGTGGGTTTTGAAAAAAAAATTTGGGCATAAATAGACCTTTTGAACTCACATTTGGTCATTTGTGCATTGGAGAATTTGAGAAAAATCTCTGGAGAAAAAAATCCCCAAGTTCAATCCAAACCAATTCTCAGTTGAATCATCTCAAATTTGGTCGGTAATCTTCTCAATCATCTTAGTAATTCAATTTTATTATCAATAAAAGTAATGTTATGTGAATTTCACCATAGTATTTAAGTTTTTAGATTAACCCTCTGCATATACGCGGGTTCATAATTTCGAACTTGCATCTAGACACGACCGTGTAAGAAGAAAATCGTGTATGCATAGAATGAAATTTTAAAATAAAAATATAATGGGTAATTTGATGAATTGACTTAGGATGACCATCAACTAGAGAGAGAGGGAGCATAATGAAATTGACAATGAGGTAATGGAGGACCAATTTTCCTTAGATATACTCTGAGGATGTGGATTGCTCAATTTTTTCAAGATGCCAAATATGAAAACAAACACCAAATTGCTTGAAATTATTGTCAATTACTGAGACCCAGAGGAGGACTTCTTCATGATTGATCAAATTATTTAAGGATTGAAATTTAAGACATATATTTTATAACTGTACTCTCTCGAAGAGGAGAACCAGTAAATTTACAAGGCAAGCTAACAGGAGGGCTGAATGTTGATGATTGCATTCACATATACTGTGTTGAGGGTACTCAAAAGGTTGGGACCTAGATCCCAACTAGAGATGTGCAAGGGTTGCACATGAAGATTCTTATTTTCACCAGTCATAGTAGTCAGATCGAATTCATTGCACCAATACTCACATGGGAGCATGAGTTTGGAAGTTTATTTCCTAACTACTTTATATGATTGGTGCACTTCCTTGTTGACCAATATGAAGAAATAGCTAACCTCCATCCAGAAGAACAAAACTAAAAATTTTGGTTATGGGACCATTTTATGTACATTATTCTTTGAGAGGATTCCAGGGCTTTGAACCAAAGTGATCTCTACTATCATCATCCCACGAGATCCAAGTATAACACGATGGGCTTACCTGATGAAGAGGTTAGGGGTGGCGAAGTCCCTAGAACTACTTGGGATAATGATTTTTTCCTGTGGCGGGGAGAACAAGTGATCGCCATGGAGGATTACCCTTACGCTGGCATCAACTTCAGGGGAGATGCTGATCTTACCTCACCACCTGGAGCAACATGGGGAGAGATTGGTAAGATCACATTTAAATGATTTTTTATTTTTTGGATTTTTAATAAAAATATGAAAATGAAAATATATTTTTGATAGGACAATGGACTTACAAATTTATTGATCATGTTACAGATATTGGACCAATCGGACCCAAGGGTTTACCGAGGCACATGCATCGTGGAAGAGAGGCTAAGAATGTTGCAGAGGACCTCGAGAGAGTTCTCCATGCCATTCAGAGGAACTTGGAGGGTTTGACTCGCCATGTCCCTATGGTTGTAGTAGAGGACCTCCCTCAGGATTTTCAGAGACATGTGGTCGGGGTATCACGTGATTGGGTGCGACTATTCCGCCGTGAGGCTACTTCCATAGTGTTCTTCCATGAAAATTATCCAGGGTAGGGCCCACAGGCATAGACTTTTTAGGGTGACCAGATGACTTTGATATTTTTTGATGATGGACATGATCGGGCATAAGCCCTAATTTTGTAGGACATAATTGTCCATTTTTTTTTATATTTTTGAACACAACTTTGATTTTATCTATATATATACAATGATTTTTGATGTGATTGTCTCATATATACAATGATTATTTATGTTTTTTGATATTTAATGTAATGAATGATTAATGTGCCAATCGATTGCTTGATTAGCTAATGAATCAAAAAATTTGTTTTCTAAACATGGAATGTGAATGTATGTAACATAATTAAATGATATTTGTAACAAGCGCACTCTCAGAAATAATCGATATAAAAATCGATCTCTGACATGATAGATGTTATTCAACTGTGAAACCACTAGTTACGAATCCAAGTACACTACTAACAAACCAATACCAAGAGACATTGCCTTTGAAAGTAGATTGATCACAACAATATATTCTGCGACATTGTTCGAAGCAAGACCAATACATACGCCCCTTGAGACTAGCAACTGACTGGGTGGATAATAGATTACCCAAGCCACGGAAGAAATACTTCGGGTATGTCGACTAGCACCATCGAAAAAGAAAAAACGACTCATATCATCCATAAACACCTGCCAAAGCAAATTAAAAACATCAAGGTCACACTATAATCGATAGACAGATATGCACAAAAATACAATATATACAACCAAAGAAAATGTTAGGCAAGCGCCTAGGCATAATACTTCTTAAGAAATAGCCCATTTCTGGGCTCCGCCAGCTCGTTTCCATCAAATTCAACCAAAGCATAACCTCCCTTCTTAAGGACTCTTTTTGCGATGAAAGGGCCATACCACATGGATTTGAATCTCTCTGCCCCTAAGGCATCCTTGTCTTGATCGTAGACGAAAACAAGGTCACCTTCATAGAAAACCCTAGGTTTGACAACCTCATCATACTAAACCTTCAATCTTTTCTTATGGGCCTCGTTAATCGTAGTTGCATATCGACGCTGCTCATCGAGACATTCTATATAGAAAAGGCGTTCTTCTAGACTTGAAGTGTCTGGAAGAAACTCAACAAACAGCTTAAGGGAAAGAATCTCACACTCAACGGGAAAGATTGATTCCAAACCATAAACCAGCTAGAAAGGAGTGAACTCGGTTGCAGTATTAACTGACATCCGGTATGCCTAAAGCGCATGATACAACATGACATGCCAATTGGACCTAGATTTATTGATTTTCCTTTGAATGATAACCTTTAAGGATTTATTCATGGCTTAAACCTGCCCATTAGACTGAGGATAATATGGAGACGAATGCTTCTGCCAGAAACCTAATTTAAGAGCCAATTCAGCCATCATGGAGTTATGAAAATGAATACCAGGGTCAATGACAATTTCTTTGGGAATACTGAAGCGAGAAATGAATTGGTTGAACAGAAATAGGGTTTTTGTTTCACCATCATTCGAGAAAGTAGGCATAGCCTCAGCCCACTTAGTAAAGTAGTCCACTGCTACGATAATGTACTTGTGACCTTTTTCCGAAGGCAGGTTACAAGTAGTAAAATCAATTCTCCACTTAGTGAACAGACCAATAGTGATAAGAGGAAAGAGTAGAGTTGGATGAGTGCACATATTCTAGTATAAAATTGACAAGGATGACATTTTTTGACCACCTCAACACAATCTTTGAAAATCATGGGCCACAAGTATATGGCACACAAAATATTTTGAGTTGTAGAAACCCCAGATAAATGACCACCACAAGCTTCACTATGGCAATCATTCAGCACAACCTCAACCTCCTCGAGAGTCAAGTAACATCTAAGGATCGAGTCAACCCCACTACGATACAAAGTGTCACTGATAATAAGATAAATTTTTGCCAAGTGACGCAAATTTTGACGCTCATCTTTCAAAAAAGAAAAGGGAAACTCAGAAGTCTAGAGATAAACATTGATATCCCTATACCAAGGATCTTGTGAAGAAATGAGGAAAATATGTTCATTAGGGAACGACTCCTCATAAATAATCTCATATCCACGAGGAAACTTAGAGATCAACTCCACAAATACCAATGATTTCTTGGATTTTACAGATAGGAATTCGAGATCGAACTCTTGCAAAATGAAAATCCATCGATTGTATTTTCCCCCAATCACTCGCCTACTGAGAACAAATTGAAATGGATTGACCATTACTAAAACGTAAGTTTTGCGAAGGATAATGTAATTCCTGAGTCGTTGGACCAAATAGAAAACTACCAAAGCTAACTTCTCAATGGGAGAATATCGCAGTTCTAGACCTACCAAGCCTCTGCTTAGATAATAAATAACATTCTCACAAAGAGCATCATCCTCCTGAACCAAAACCATACCTATAGTAGATTTTGTTGCGGCGAGAAGGAAGTCTTTGCTATAATCAGGTGGACTCAATAAGGGATAAAAGGTCAATGCCTTTTTCAAAGCATTGAATGAGTGCTGAGCAAAGGAATTCTCTTCTTCAATAATCTCATAAATCATTTCGTAACCTCAGCATAGTTAACGATGAATATCCTTAAGAAATTGGCTTTTCCTTGAATACTTTGAAGTTGAAGAATAGAAGACGGGGGAGGCAACTGAAGTATTGCCTCAACCTTGAAGGGATCTACCTGAATCCCTTCAGTAGACAAGATGAATCCCAAAAAATAACTGGATGTGACGGTGAAAACACACTTATTAGGGATCAACCGTATTTTATAATAATGACATCTTTCAAAAATATGTCGAAGATGAGAGGGATGATCAATTCTCTTTCAAGAACGAGGAGCTAAATCATCCAAATAAGCTTCGATGATATGATTGATATCATGGAAAGCATAATACATGACCCGCTGGAAAGTAGCTCCAACATTTTTAAGGCCAAAAGGAATCTTTTTGTATGCAAACGTACTCGAGGGGAAAATAAAAGCAGTCTTGTGCTGATCTTTTGGATAGATGGTAATCTGATTATATCTCGAGAAATTGTCTATGAAGGAGAAAATCTCATTCCCCGCACACTCATCAATAATATGATCAATAAATGATGTGAGGTAATTATCCTTTAGACATTCCTTATTCAAATCCTTGAAATCAATGCAAACATGGATCGTTCCTTGTTTCTTGTCCACAGGCACTAGATTCAAAACCCACTCAATCAAAGGAATAGGGTATATGAAACCCACCTTAAGTAGCTTCTCAACCTTAGCCTTGATAGTTGTGGCTTTCCTAGGGTTTACCAAATGGATCTTATGTCATTTAGTCTTAGCATTCTCGTAAGTCTTGATCTCATGCTAGACAATAGATGGATCAATTCCAGTAATTTCCTCATAAGACCAAGTGAACACATCACGAAACTATTTAAAGAGATCAGTATAAGTCTGAACCTCTTTAGGGGAACATTTAGATTTGGTGAAAACATTCTCTATAATGTTGGATTCCTCAAAATTTTCACCGAGATCATCTCAGAAATGACAGCCATGTTCCCTTTAAAAAAAATCTATGCTGGAGCCAAAGGGTTCAGGATTGGATGAACAGAACCATAAGACACAGGGCTAGACAATATTGACTCAACCTCTCGTAAATCCGGTATAAAATAGGACCAATGATGCAAATCATCCCACGATATTTCCACACTAGTCATTGCCTCTAGGATGGCCTCTTCATATGGTAGAACAATATCGAGGCAATCCTGAGCAGAAGATTAATTAAGTGTCCAAGACGAAGCCACATCTCCATCCAAATCCTCTGGTGAAAGAGAAATTGGATCGGAATCTGCAGAGTCAACAATAGACTGACAAGAAATATCTGTTGTAGATATATGGAATTCAATTCCACCCACTTGACCTTCCTCTAATGTGGTAGTAGGAGAAGTTAAGGTCCAAAGGTCTGAAAAATAATGAGTTCGAAAGAAATCTCTTCGAGAAGGAACCCTGGAGGATGAAATAGAATTGATATGAACAGAAGGAGGTGGAAGATCAAAGGAAATAATCAATGAGGTATACATTCCGACCTTTAAATTCTCCATAGGTTGCTTGGAATCATTCACCAAGGGAATAGTAGAATCAGAAGATGCATTTGGATCTATCAGAGAGTAGTCCATCTGATCAACAATGACAATCCTCCCTTCATGGGGAAAGCAAAAGATGTGAAATAATGATGAAGCAATAACATCCATCTCATAAATAAAATTCCTCCCCAATAGAAGGTTGTAGTCCAAATTGGCATCCACTATCTCAACTTCAATATAAACAACTTTACCCCCAACAAAGATGGCCAAAGCCAGAAAAATTCCATGTGGCATGTGACAATGACCATAAAATGCAGTGAGAAGAGTAGGTGAAGGAAAAAATTGAGGAGATCCAATGGATTTTCGACATGAGATAGACATGACACATGTGGAAGCACCCTCATCGACTATCGTTCGAAAAATATTGGTTTTCTGATACATAGAATTGATCTGAAAATCCATTTGACGAGGAAGTCTCATCTTAAGATTTGACATATCGAATGTGATCATAAGAGATTTATTTGGATCTATCACCCCAATCGCAGTGAGAATCACACTACTTTATGTCGGGAATGACTAGAGTACCTCCAACGCAGACATAAGACAAGGATTCTAAGCTAGATCTTCTACAATGGAGTATTTTTGGGATGCATTGGCCATAGGGTTGATTTCTAAACATTTAACAGAACCTTTCGGTATGTGAGGTATAGGCTTGATTGCAGGCCTCTCAATATGGAATGGCTCGGAAGTATCAGGAGCACACTTAGCCTTCAAAGACTCGGATTTACCTTAAACACATGATCTCGTGGCGACATCAACATGAGCACTCATCATATATACATTTGAATAATTTTCCCCTTCCTGGTTGCCCCCTGTGGGAGCTCCAGTATTAGCATTTGTGCCAGCAAGCATTTGTTGCCCTTTGGGAAAAGGGTTAGTCAGGAAAACCTGGGAACTAGAGGAACCTTGCTGAGCTAACAAGCGCTGAGCATCCTTAATCTTAGGGAAAATATGGGTGAGATGGTATCCAGTTCATAACTTGCATGGAAAATTAACTTTATTCTTTGCCTCTCTTTTACCCTCTTCAACGTTATTGTTGGATTTGTTCGCATTACCCTTCCCATCCTTATATTTCTTATTATTATTCCATCTATTCTTCTTCCTATCATATTTTTTATTTCCTTTAGGGTTATAATTTTGAACAACGTTAATTGTTAAGGGCTGGGAAGGAGAAGACAGTGATGGTGTAGCCTGAATAGAAGGAGAAGTTTGTATAGACAATTGTTGCAATTGATTCAAAAGGTTAGCTGTGCCACTATCGATCAAATCAACAAGCCCTTCAACATGAGGACTTGTCTTCAATTTTGCTAAATCCACTTTGGAATGAGGAGCATCAAACAAGATCTTATTAAGTCGATAAGAATAGATCCAATAAATACGGAAAGTCATCCTCCTGACGAGAAGGAATTTGCTGGGAATATGGGTTTTAATGAGCCTCTTCCTTCTCCTCCATTCCTGAATATGGCCAGAAATGTGTGTCGCCCTATCGTGCTGAAAATTTAGCTGAAGCTCAGTTCCAGCATCATATCGAACAGGAAACTGAAAATGGTTCAAAAAAATGGTATCCAACTCGCCAAACGAAGCAAAATTTCCCCCATTAATCTTAATGTACCATTCAGCAATGTTTCTTGTAAGGGTGCACTGAAATAGTGTCAACCTAATCGAATCATTGATGAGGGAGTTCGAAGAACACCATAAATGGAAAGTGGTAACGTGGTCGGCTGGATCCTCACTAGTCTCCCCTTAAAATTTCGGAATATCTGATAAAAGTTTAGTAGGGAGCGGAGGCTAACTTGCACTGTATCGAATAGGACAATTAGACAATTTTGAAAAATCTAGAAAATTTAGGGTTTCCAGGAACGATAAGTGTGGAGGAGCTTGAGAATTCCAACCACCAACGAAAGGATTCCCAACATTATGAAAATAATAACCTGGATTCGCTGAGGCACCAAGTTTCCATGGATTGTTCGTAGAAAAATATGAACCATAAGAGAAAACTTGTGGTCCAAAAGCATTCAGAGTACCACCCCCTCCCACCATAGGGTTACATAAATAGGGATATCCCCCCCAATCGAAGTGTAAAATGAAGATGAAACCCCTTGATAAGGGTTCCAAGCATTAGCAAACAGAGAGAAACCCTGAGAAGCACCTACGGAGGAATAAGGAACATTCCCCTACTAGCCATACAAAAAATCATTCCCAGTTCCCAACCTAGTGAAAGTAGGGTTCCATCCTTGAAAAAAAATAGAGCTTTGGCCTCCGAGAAAAGGATTAAAAGCTTGACGTTGAGCGGAGAAATGAAAATAACCTAAGGAAGGGTTCAAATGAGGGAAATGACCACTTCTGAAGGGGAAACCCTGAAAAGAAGCTAACCCACTAACCATAAAAGAAATGATTGTGGAGACAGCTCCAGTGGCAGTGAGAGGAACTGAACAAATTGCACTAGAAGGCATTCCAAAAGAGAAGGGAGTAGAATGGGAAGCAAAATCTTGGGTTCCCCCACTCGTAGACAGAATGGAGGTAGCACCAAAAATTGCAGCACTGGGATTTATGGTCGAAATAGCAATGGTACCTCCTCCCTCATCTAAAAGAGGGGTATGCACACTCGAAGTGCTCATAGCTGAAGTTATGTTCCTAGTTGTGGCCATTGAAATAAAAAAAGGAGAAATATGAGGGCTATCCAGTATTTGAGACGGAGGTCCAACATATAATAGAACATATAGAAAACTAGCAGGAAGAGGAGAGGAAGGAGTAACTGGAAGTTCGAGAATTTATTCCACCTCAACTTCTTCTGTCGGAAAAAGGACCCGATAAAGGAGTGGAGTACTCCTCTCTAAATCACGATTAGTACTAGTACCACCCACACAAATAATATCCCCATTTAGAGGATCAATCTCTTATGCATTTTCACTTACTGGTTGGAAATGACCAGCAGAATTGCTCCTATGTCTTCTTGAAGAAGGCTCGGCACTCGCAGGAGAAAGCCCACGAAGCCTCCTCAATTGATGAAACGATCAGTCAGCCACTTTTAATAATTATGAGATTTTATGTAGACTCAAAAATTTACAAAGCTATGGCAATATAGGAGCAAGGAGCACTCTTTACAAAAATGTCCCTAAGATTAAGAAATCAAGCAACCTTTAGGAATTTATGCTTCGAGTTATTAGGACTGGACACCAAAATACAAGAAAGCAAATATAAGGACATTCTGAGAATAGTCTGGGGTAATTATGCCATAGGCCTACTAGCGAAGGTAATAGAAATAGTTACACTAACCTACTAATAAAAGCCTTTGCCGCTGCAAGTACCCAAGATTCGCAAGGGAACGCTCCAGAAGTACTAATGAAAGTGATATAACGTCTGCCTCAGGTACCACGGGTATCCCCCCCTGTAGTCACCTACGGGATACCTAGGAATAGCAATTATGGAGGGTGTATCTCTCTTCTCTGCCTTCACTAGCCCTTGCATTTGACTCTCTAGAGGAGAGCTTTCCTGGTCCACTTAAAGAGGTTAGATTTTACTCATTAATCAACTTCTATGTTTGAAATTTTGAGTGGCCTTGGAGAGTTAACTCTCCACTCACCTAATCCAAGGCCCTATCACCTAGACTAGTTGGTGTATATTAATGACAACTCAAGAAATTCTAGTTCATTTTAAATTAAGTGCTTTATTTTAATGTTTGTTCTTTTTAAGTCAGGGGTAAATGAAGAATGCAACTTGTGATGTTTTGATGCAAAAGAGAAATCAATAGAAACCTGCTACATGAATATGCAACTTTTTCTTCGATGACAAATATTTCTACTCAGGTTCTACGAAACAACTAAAAATCAAGAAATTTTTATTTTCTTTTCAATATCATGCTCACACACTCAAAAAATATCAAAATACTAAATATGCATAACAGTGAAACTACACTAATGAAAAAATACCAACGACAAATGTAGATTCTAGGACTACTGAAAAAATGAGGTGTTAGGGTCCAATAATAATAGGATTCATAATTTTGAATTGACTTTGAATAGTCTTGTAACATGTACATACTTTTCTTTCTGAAAGTTTTTTTGTTAGCCTCTCTCATAAAACAATAATAAATCAAAAAATAAAATAAATATTAAAAGTTAGAAATTTATGCCTAACTCTCTAGATTGGGTTGTTCCTCTAAGTTAGGAGTTAGTTTAGGTAGCTCCTATATTGGTGTGTGTATGGTTGAGAAATTATCTCAACCAAGGTGTCCAAGATAGCACGCACTATCTTGAGAGACAATCTCCTCATCTATTTAATTGTAATATTACATTCTTTTAATAATGACAGAATATGTGAGGAAGCCATGAGGCTGAAGCCTTTTCTGCCATGACTGTGTTTGAGTATAAATCTGTGTGTTTTTATGTGTGTTAATGGTGTGTGATTATTCAACATTGTTTTCCCATATTATAAAAATAAAAAAGGTAAAGAGGGTAAAAGTCCTAAAAGAAAAATCAAAGGCCTTCAAAGAAAAAATATAAAAAAGAATATGAAAATGAACCCCAAACAAAAAAGAGATACCAATAGAACATGAAAGTGATGCAAATCCAAAAGCCACGACTAATTACTTTTACTGCAAAAATAAAGATTGTGTGCAGATTGTGAAAATGTCACAATCCATGAAGGTCAAACTCCTTAATCTTGACCCTTCATGTTTTAAATTTCATGTTGATAGATAGAGAATAAAGATCTAGCCAAACAGTTTAATCTTGGCAGATCAGTAGTTAGGTATAGAATAATAAGGATCTCAACAGTTTAATATGAGCCCTTGAAAGAAATAAGGATATAATTAGTTAGCTTGTTATTTAAAAGAAAAATGAATAAGGGTTTGCAAGATCAAATGCACCCATGTAAATGAAGAAAAAATGTTAGGGTAGCAGATTGGTAGGTAGGAGCAGTTTTCACAAGCATGAATAACAGATAATTGGTCATTTCATTTACTAATTTCCCTTCAAAATCATTTCCCTTGTAAAAATACTTTCTCCCCCTTCATTTTACCCTTTTCTCCTTTTCCCCCTTGTAAAAATCCCCTTTTCCTAAGTTAAAACACATTTTTTCCTTTGGAAAAGTAAAAAATACTTTTACTAATACCCCTTTATTCAAAAAATACACTAAAAACCCATAAAAATACATTAATACTAAAGTTAAAAACACATATTGGGTCCCACTATAAAAACTTACCCCGACGTTATTTTTTACCGTGTATTTTTATATTTCCCTGTATTATACAAATCCTGCAATTACATAATTTTGTTAATATTTAAACTTAATATATTAAATCCCATATTAAACCTATATCCTGTATTATATATATACATCCCAACCCATTATTTTTACTTAAACTATGGTTTAATATTCCCCATGTGTTATATATCCTAACCCCATGTATATTAAACATAGTTTTTATACATTTTTACCTTACCCCATTGGTTATAAAACCTAATCAATACATATAAACCTACCACATAATTTATGCCCTGGGCCCCATGCCATCAATCCCCAATACTCTGTCGCGTCATCTAAACCGTCGGATCTTCACCGATCAAATTCAACAACCATTAAACCCTATCGCACATTCCTTTGCGCGATAGTTAATACACCCCAAGCCTTGTGAAAAATGCAGTTTTTGGAGCTCCGCTCAAAGATATGTGTCTAAAATTCATTCGATCACATCATTCAAAACATTACCACTAACCACTTCTGGAGCCTGCGAAAACCAATTAGCGGTTTAATCCCCAACGCGCAAACCACCTGTTCATTGGAAATGACCACCCATTAATGTAAACATTGTTTGGTTTAAAAATTCATATAACTTCTCAATTGCAACTTTTCATCCTTTCTGTTACCATTTTCACACAGATAGAGCTATTTAGACCGAAAAGATTACTGCCGACTCCATTTTGAAGCCAAATTGAAACAAAAATCCAACCATCTGCCACTTCATTGAGATTTCTATCACAGAAAATACACTACAGACCCTAAATGTCCTTTTGTGGAATTATGAGGTCCTAAAACTATTTTTTAAGCAAAGAGATTAAAAATTTGATCAAGTAAACCTGTGTAGACCATAGGATAAAACCCTGTTTCCTCCAAAATAAGTCTACAACCTGTTATAATTTTCAAAGGTGCTCCTACATGCCTAAATCAGTGTTTCTAAAGTCAAAAGAGTAATAAGATTGATAAATAAAGAAAAGGAATGGCTTCCAAAAAAATTGTACCTATCAATTCTCTACAACCCGCTGTTGTAGATATAGAGCACATTCCATTAACTAACACATACTTCAAGATTATTGATACAGTTACAAAATTTAACCTTCCTGAGATCCACTGCTGGAGCCAAGAAAAAACCATAGATCAGGCTGACGAAGTTTTTATTTGGGAGTTTAATTTACCAAAATATGTTGTTCCTCAGACCTTTCAGTGCCCAGAAGTGATTATACTTTGTCAATCCTGTTATTTCCCTGATCAGAGAGCATAATAAACCCAAAAAAAGAAAATTTATTCACCATTACTATTGAGTCAATCAACCAAATGTTGTAGATACAACCCATGCCTGATGAAATCCCTCTATCCATTGAGGCCCTCACTCAATTATACCTAAATCTTGACTACCCCAATAGGTTCTAGATATTCTAGAATTTCATGCCTTCTTCCGTAGAAATTCCCAAGATAAATCCTCCATACCCTTCTGCAAAATTCTTTGAAAGGACAAGACATATCATGTCCATGTTGTCTTTCATTCTTGGCTATTTTATAGATGAACATGTTGATATTGCAGTGCTTGGTTTTTTGTCTACTTTCACACCTGGTTAGCCTCCTGCTACCATTTTTAATTTTTTCCAATACCTTGCTGACAGTGTTTATGAACAATTGGTCAAAATTCCTTCTGAAGGTGTTTTCAAGTATTCCTCATTCTTATTCCATATGTTTTTATACTTTCAGTCTGAGAAATTTGATATAAACCTTTAGAAGCTTGATGTAGAAGGAAATCCTCAATCAGTCATCTTTTGGACTTCCTTGATAAGGAAAGACTCTAATGAGTTCATTTATACAGAATTTACTGATTATTTCATACATCCTATAGTAAATTTTCTGAACAGCACCAGGCAGCCCAGAATTAGTGAAGAAATTAAGAAGGTCCTACAGTTGTCAGAGCATAATAGGACAGGTGATTGGTACTTGTACCAAAATCATATTGAGATAAGGTATATGGATCAAGCCTTGTTTCATATAAACTTCCCAAATACCTCCCTATGAGGTTATTTTCCCTTGAGTACATAAGGAAAATTCTTAATTCAGATGCAATTAATTTCTTGGCAGCAAAGAAGAAGACTGTTGAAATTGAAGAATCAAGTTGGCCCTTTTATCTGTAACAATAGAGATGCAGGTCTAGAGGCTGAAAAATGTTTACAGGAGTTCAAATTTAGTAAAATGTTTCAGTGGTATTATGATTGCCTTGGAGTTATAAATAAAATGAGAGTTAAGTGCAAACTCACACCATATGTACATGAAAAGAAACCAGACATAGAGAAATTATCCAATCAATCTGAATGGTTGGAGAACACCTTGGTAGAGGCAGAGAAACAAGGTGATACTAGTCAAACCTTGCAGACTTCAGCCCAAGAAGACAGGAATTCAAAGAGAAACAGAGAGGAAAGATCATACACTGCAGAGACAACTACTGAGGAAAAATTTAATTTAAGATACAGTAAAAAGCCAAAGGTAAATCTTACCAATAAAGAAGTGGAAAAAATAGAGGTGACTGATAGAGAAATAGCAACAAAAGATAATGCACCTTCTAAAATAATTGAAGAAGCACAATAGCCTACAAATTCAAACACTCATGTTATTTAGAAGAAGCACAGTATGGAAGTATGTTCATCTAAAAAACCAGCAGAAAAGGATATGGATATCAAAGAAAGATAAAAATAAATCAAAGCCAGAAATGAAGAAATTAAAACTGAAATATATTCTCAATATCTGAAACAAACTCATGGCAACCAGAATAGGCTACTTTCAGCCTTTGACTATAAGAATAAAAAGATGCAGATGACATTTCTTCAACCTACAGTTCAAACTCCCAAGTCATCCTTTGATTACAAAAAGACAGATTTTGAAGTCTTGGCCCAGGATATTCATCCTCTGGACCAAATTGATTTTCATAAGCAGGCATGCGAGATTATCTATTCTACAATGACCACCAAGTCCATGAGTGTACAGAAACTGTAAAAAAACTCTTGTAAATATTAGAGATCAAATCAAATTGGAAAAATCATCTTCACAGGCAAAAGACAGTAGAATTACATTTTTGGAAGAACTAGTAATTGAAGTTGGATATGATCCTAAAAATGTAAAAGTTGCAGAGAAATTTATAAGGAAGAAAAATGAAATCATTGTTGCATTAAAGAAACAACTAAAGCTTCCCCGTATAGAACGTCCTCAAGCAAAGGAAGTATTACATGATACAAATTAGAAATATGAGATGATGAATCTCATTTTACAGTTGACTGCTCATATAAGGGAAATGGAGAATGAAATGGAAAAGTTGGTCCAAGAGAAAGAAACCAGCAAAGAAATAGTCCCAATCATTGTCATTCCTGTAATCACTACTGGTGTACCTTCCACACTAGCTGAATCACTGGATCCTACAGTCCCGATGGCTACAACATTACTTATCACTTCATCAACAACTTTAGCAACAGAGTCTTCAACAACAGCAGCACAACATATAGATGAAGCAAGAAAATTGGTAAAAGCTATGCGGGACATGTCTATTCAGACTAATGAGATTAACAGACTTAAAGAACAACTTAAAATTCTTGAAGATGAAAATAAACTTGCCAATATAATGCACAAGAATGAAGAACAAAGAGAAAATAGATTAAATGAGCAGTTGAAGAAATTAGAAAAAGATTTAACATTGAAAGAACCCATGGCCCAAATAAAACAACAACTATGGGCCAATATCATTGAAGAAGTCAATGATATTTGACCATCAATCCAAGTTATATATGAGTAGAAATATTTATTCAAATCAGCGAAAGAATCCATTCAAAATATCAAAGAAGAGCTTGGTAAGAAACTTGAAGAAGCTCTTGAAATCATCAAGTTTATAAATTCTAAGAATAGGCAAGAGCTAGAAGAAATTAGTATTAATGACATAACAGAAACCATCCTAGAAGTTAGGAAGGTAACTTCTAAAAAGAATTTGATGATACATTTAGAAGAGAAATGCCAAAACATGGAGGTTTTTATCACAAGGTTTATGATTAAATTTGATGTCCTAAGGGAGACAGGTCTTCCAAATCCATTAGTTATTCATGATAAACTATTGAAACACGATGACTATGAAAAGAAAATGAGAGAAGTTCCAAAGGAACAGGTCAATTTGTGTACCTCACATGGTATTCCAACAAGGAAGGTAATCTACAAGAATTTGGAGAATTTGTTTTACCTACATCATGAGTTGAAACACATATTTATCAACAAGCCCACATTCTCAAAGTATACTGAAGCTTATGATATTTTCAGAAGAATGATGAAGATCAAATTTCCAGAGGAAATTTTTTTGGAAAATATGACTGATTTACAGTGAAAATAGTTTGCAGTAAAATGGAGTAGTAAAGGTTAAAATAGAATTTACAGTGTGTAGTGAAAAAGAGACAGTGAAAGAGTATTCGTAATAGTTTAAAGTGTTTTAGTTGAAAGGTTAGAGTGAAAATCAGAGTAGAGACAAAGTTTCTAGCGTGAAAGACACTCAACCACAACCTATGTTGAGAAACTGCAAAGAGAGAAATCATCAATCAATTGAAGACAACAAACAATTATTTCAATAAAAGTAGGGACAACTAGTATTAGTGAGAAAGTTGTCACTATATTCTTGCATGAAGATATTTATTTTCGATGAATAATTCCTAAGTTTGTTTTAGGATATTTTGTAAAGAGTTTTTGTATAAATACTTCTCATTTAGAAGTATTGAGTGTGGATGAATTGTTGAACATTTCTATAGTTGTACTATTTTGAACCTAAGGGTGATTGTACCAATTTCAAGTCAGTAGACTGGATAAAAGCAATAAAGAATCATATTACAAGATTCATGTGTTGGGGCACTACAGTGAAGTATGTTCACTTGTTTCTTTGTCATTTTCTTATGTTTTTCATCAATACTTGAATGTTGTTCTAAATCTTAATGATAAATCAAGAATTGTTATTTCAGAATATGTTAATAGCACTCTGTCTTGAACTGATTATCATTTACATGTTTTCCACTGATATCTAGACTAAGGAACCCTTAATTTCTCCCTAGTTTCGATTGACCCCAGCCTTTTCACTCATTATCTAGATTTTAGAACCCTTGATTGCTCTCTTACCTCGATTGAAACCATTTTCACGATCAACCTTGAAGATCTGAAGTAACTCAGCTATCTTGCCCTATAAATATTTCCCTTTATAACTTGATCCTGATCTGACTGCTTGACACATTGACTCCATTAGCCCAATGGAATACAAACCTACATCTATCCATCTAAGTAAGTGATTTCACCACCAAATCAAACAAAAATCCAAAACCAATTTACCCTACATAACTAGCCTAAAATCAATTAAATTCAACAAAGTTAAATCATATAGAGAGAGCCCTCTCTAAGCATTAGGAAGGCTAGATCCTAAGGCTTAAATTAGGTTTGTGGTTACCTCTAATATTCTTTAAACTAAAAATAAAAATCTAACAACTCTTGAGAATTATTGGAGTGATAACATACTGGCGACCATACTGGGGAACTAACTAATCCTCAGTTTCAAAATAGATCTTAAAGGAAATATTTTTACTTATCTTTTCACTTTAAGATTGTTTTGAAGAGTTGTTAGTAAATTTTCCATAGAAATTTGTAATTCTGGCTTCCAGAAGAGTTTTCTATATCAGGTCCAATCCAGATTCGGAACCTACTGTCATAGTAGATAATCCTGACATAATTGTAAAGAAAAGAAAAAAACTAGAAAGTTTAGGTAATAAGAATTCATTGATCAAAGCAAATTACTTTCCAAATAAATTATCAAGTTTACAAGACATTGAATTTGATTTAGCTTTTGAAAAAACTTTGTTTAGAACTAAATCAGAAAGTGACATACATAATAGTTTAATAGATCCTGATTTCATTTCATTCATTGAAAGTAAGATGGAAACTACTTCACTAGATTTAGATGAAAAAGTCCTAGAAGTCTAGGATAAACTTGATTCTATAACTGCAACTTTGATTAAGGAAATTGATGAAGCTTATTTACAACATTCATTTGAATTGACTGCTTTACCAGCCTATACCCCTAGGCCTTCTACTAGTCATTTAGATACCAGTCTTTTAGAATCTGTAGGTTCATCCTTATTTGCTACCACTTCATCCATTGTTTCCACCACACTTCATTCCACAGATTCATTTTTTCCCAAGAAACCTTTTCAACATAGAGTTTTATTTCCATCCCCGAATAGTTTGAGTTCATCCCCTAGCATTTCTGATGTATTTTCCAATACTTCATTCTCATTTCCAAGTTCTTCTTCTAGCATCGAAACTACAACTTCTAATATCCAAATATCATCTTCCAGTTCTTTAACTACATCTGCAAGTACTTCAATTTCTTCACCAAGTACTTCAAACCTACCTCTTAGCCAAGCTAGAATCCAAGCCATGGTTTCCAGATATGCCCCATTGGTCCTACAAGCCCTTCTAAATGCCATGCCCCAAGATTATCAAAGCAAAATCCCTCAATTTGATGGAACCACTCACTACACTGCATAACAACATGTTATTAAAATGACAGACTACTTTGAATTGCATGAATTAGATGATGTTTATGTTCAAATGAGACTTTTTGCTCAAACTTTAGCTGGTGATGTTAAAAAGTGGTTTAAAGGTTTACCCGCTGGTAGTATAGCTGATTTAGTTGTTTTCCATAGGATGTTTCTTAATGGATGGAAGAAAAAGAAGAATCCATTACAAATTTTGTTTGAATTTGAAAATATAAAAAGAGCACCAAATGAAACAATTCAAGATTATTGTACAAGATATACCAGTATTTACAATGCAATCCCTGCTAATCTTAAACCTCATCCAGACTCTGCCCTTATCAAATTCCCTGATGGATTTGATACAGATATGGCTTACCAAATAAGAGAGAGAAACCCAAAAACCTTAGAGAAAATGCAAAGTAATGTTGTAAGTGTAGAGGCAAACTTGTTAGCCAAGAAAGCTAGATTAAGAAATGAAAGGAGAGTGAAAATAAAAGAGGAAACTTCAACCTCAAATTTGAAAATAGATAACTTAGCAAAAACATAGAAATAATGTTGGATAGGTTAGATAACATGGAAAGGAAGCCATAGTGGGATAAACAACAACAAGGACCTCAAATTAGAAATCCCAATTTTAAGAAAAACACCAACACTGGTAAATCTAGAGAATCAACACCTGACCAAACAATAAGACCACCTTTCCAAGAGAACTATGCTAGAAGTTCTCACCAAAACGAAAATGATGAAGACACTCAGATCAATCTAATGGGCATTAATGATGATAACACCATTTTTCTTACGCAAGAAGAATAGGAGTTATATGAATTACAACAACTACAATTAGATTCTGGTGAATCTTTTGATTACAAGAAAGGTTATGAGTTTGAAATTAATGAAGTTCATAAGAAATATAACCTTAGGATCCGAAATCTGATGCTACCAAGGAAATAAATTATGTTAAAACAAAAATTTCAAATCCAAAAACGTCTACTGCTGATCCAAAATTAGCAGATCCTAAAACAGCCACTGCCAAAACAGCTGCTGAAACCTCAAAATCTGTCGAAACTTCCACTGCATCTCAAATTGTCCTTGAAAAGAAAATTAAAAGTAGTAAAACAATGGAAATACAAACAGGAAATGAAAAAACAACTGTAGAAAAATAAGATAAACATACCCAAACTACAATTACAAAGGAAGAAATAATTCAGTTAGGAAAATCACAAACACCATTCAACATCCAAGCTGAAATTGCCAAACTAAAGATACCAATTCCTTTGACAGAGTTGGTAAAACATGACCTATACAAATCACATATCATTGAGACTTTAAATATTAACGATGGAGAAGATTCAGTTAATTTAAGTGATGATCAACTAGAACTAATCTTTGGTCTTGAAGTTAATGGAAAACACCAAGAGGGAGGAGTTCCTCCTTTCTATATTGGCTTAATTGTTCATGATCAGATTTTACATAATGCCATACTAGATTCAGGTGCTTCACACAATTTAAAGCCAAAAGCAATAATGGAAACCTTGAATTTAGACATCACTAGACCTTATAAATATCTCTTCTTGTTTGATTCCAGTAAAGTGAAATGTTTAGGCTTGATAAAAGATTTATGTGTTACTTTAGTTCAATACCCTGGAAAAAGCATAGTCATGGATATTGTAGTAGATGATATCCCTCCTTAGTATGAAATGTTGTTACCTCACTCATGGGGAGCTAAACTGAAGGGATATATACAACTAAACATGTCTTATGCAACAATATCTGTTTTTGGCCAACCCAAGAAACTTTACAGAGAGACATTAATGAAGTACATGGTTAGTAGTGTAGAAAGACCTCGAAACTATCTTATTTATTCTACACCTACTGATATGTACTCCATTTTATGTAATTCTGAAACTGGCATAGAAAACAACACTAAAATAAAACAGAAAAAGAAAGCACCAGATAATGAAAACATTTTTCATGAATCAATGTGGCACCTATATTTTGATGGATCAGTTAACAAAATAGGAGTTGGAGCAGGAGTTTGGATACACAACATGGAAAACAATCATGTAGAAGGTCGTGCCTTTAGATTAAATTTCAAATGTACAAACAACATGGCTGAATATGAAGCTTTGATTTTAGGACTGCAGATTGTTAGAAATTTAGGAGCCAAAAGAGTGTCAATCATGGGTGACCCTGAGTTAATTGTGAAACAGATAAGAGGAGAATATTCTGTATATAATCCTATATTAAGCCAATATAGAGAAACAATTTTAGATGTGATTAGTGAACTGCTTGAATGTGACTTTGCTGCAATTCCTAGAAAACAGAACATACAGGCACACAGTTTAGCAACTTTTGCTAGCACCTGCAATCTGCATTTTCAACCAAATCATAAATATACAACAGAAGTTAAACATAGGACTACAATACCAGATAATCTAAAATATTGGCAGATATTTTCACAGGATGAATAGATTTATCATTTCATGAATGCTGAAGGAGAATTTCAGAATTGTAACATAGACACAGATTGTACAGTAAATCAAACCATAGATAGTGAGATTGATATAAATGTTGTAGATGTAAATAATTTATATTTCACTAAGCCCACTAAATTTACTCAAGTAGAAATATATTATTTAGAAAATTTAGAGACTGAATAATTAGCAGATGATGATTCTGACATTTTAAACCTTAAGAACAATTTTTTACCTAAGGGATTAGACCCTTTAGAAGATCTTTTTGACTCAAATGATGTTGCAAGAAAACCAAAGATGGAACCATTAAGAGCTGGCATAGAAGAATGCAATATAGGAACAGAACTAAAGCCTAAGATGATTAAACTTTCGAAAGCCTTACCTCAAGAAGAAAAAGTGAAATACATAGTTTTGTTTAAGGAATTTCAGGATGTATTTGCATGGAGTTATGAGGACTTAAAATCTTATGACACTAGCATAATACAACACAAAATACCTATAAAATAAGATCAAAAACCTTTCAAACAAAATCTTAGAAGAATCAATCCAGTTTTAATGCCTTTAATTGATAAGGAGGTTAAGAGAATGTATGAAGCCCAGATAATTGCACCTATCATATATTCTGATTGGGTTTCAAACGTAGTTCCCATTAGGAAAAAGATAGGGGAGATCAGACTGTGTGTTGATTTCTGGAATTTAAATAAAGTGTCCTTAAAAGACAACTAACCTCTTCCTAAGATGGATCAATTTTTACAGAGGGTGGTTGGTTCTTCCAGGATTTCATTGCTTGATGGATTCTATGGATATAACCAGATTTTAGTTCAATCAGAAGATCAACCAAAAATTGCATTTACTACTCCTTGGGGTACTTTCATGTATGTGAAAATGCCTTTTGGATTAATGAATGCAGGAGCCATTTTTCAAAGAGCTATGGATATAGCTTTTGCTAAAGAAATTCATGATTTTATTTTGATCTATCTAATGATATAACTGTATTTTCAAAGACTGACACTGAACATCTAAATCACCTAAGACAAGTGTTTATCAAATGCAGGAAATTTGGTATTTCTTTAAATCCTAAAAAGACTCTATTTGGACTTGAAGAAGATAAATTGTTAGGACATATCATATCTAAAGAGGGAATTAGGATAGACCCAGCTAGAATAGAGTCCATTCTGAACATTAGTCATCCTAGGAATATTAAATAATTGCAGGCTTTCTTAGGTAAAATCAATTTTCTCAGAAGATTCATTTCAAACTTAGCAGAAATAATTAGAGAACTCAATAACATGTTGAAAAAATACTCGGTACTTGAATGGAATGTGGAGGCCAAACAATCATTTGAATCAATCAAACAAGCCTTAACAAAAACACCAGTCCTAATAAGTCCTGATTTCAAAAAAGAATTCACCATTTTTTCCTTTGCTTCAGAACATACTATTGATGCAGTCTTACTGTAGAAGAATGATTAGGGCTATGAGTAGCCCATTTCTTTTTTCAGTAAATCACTTAGAGCTTCCACTTTAAGGTATAACATAATGGACAATCAGGCACTAGCTTTAGTAAAGGCTATTAAAGACTTTAGAGTGTACATCCTGTATTCACATATCATTGCTTATGTTCCAAATTCAGTTGTGAAGGACATTATAACTCATAATGGGCCTGATGGTAAAAGAGGCAAATGGATTGCCACCATTTGGAATATGACATAGAAATTAAACCCACCAAACTCATTAAAGGTAAAGGTTTAGACAAACTCATGGCTGAATCAAATTTTCATTCTTTAGATATAAATTTTATTGCCCAATTAGATGATCAGGAAGAGATGGCGACACTAGAGATTAGTGAAGCCTTTTCAGACTCACCATGGTATGCAGATATCATATTTGTATTAATAAATTTACAAGCTCCTCCTGAATTATCAAGAACTAAAGCTAGACTTTTAAAGTTAAAGGCAATGAAGTTTTGTATCATAGAAAATGTGCCGTTTTGGAAAGATCATGGTGGCATTTTATTGAATTGTTTGATTAAAGATGAAGTTGATAAAGTTATGGAATAATTTCATGGAGGTGACTGTGGGGGGAACCTTTACTGGAAGACAACTGTAGACAAAATCTTGAGAGCTGGTTTTTACTGGCCTACACTGTTTGCAGATGTAAAAATGTATGCTACCTCCTATCAGAAATTTCAAATCTTTGAAGGAAAGAAAAAGCTACTACCTTTACCCCCTAAACCCATCTCCACAGAAGTGCCTTTTCAGCAATGGGGTCTTGACTTCATTGTTGAAATTCACCCTCCATCCTTAGCCCAATGCAAGTGGATTTTGACAGCCACATGCTATTTCACTAAGTGGATAGAAGCCATACCTTCCAGGCAAGCCACTGATACTTTCATAATATCATTCTTAGAAAACAATACACTGTCTAGATTTTGATGCCCCCAGATGCTCATTACTGATAATGCAACTGCTTTCAAGTCTAAAAATATGATTTAATTATGTAATAAATACCACATTACCCTTGGCCATTCCACTTTTTATTACCCTCAAATGGTCTTGTTGAATCCTCCAATAAAATCCTTGTGAATATCATCAAGAAACTACTAGAAGACAATAAGAAAACCTGGAACAAAAGGTTAGTGAATGCCTTATGGGAAGATAGACTTACCAGAAAGAAATCTATTGGTACATCCCCTTATCATCTTGTTTATGGGATGGATGATGTTTTTCCATCTTCTCTAGGAGTACCAGTGATGAAGATAATCCAAGAACTGCAGATAGAAACTAATGATATCCAAAGAAGGATAAATCAAACCATACACTTGCAGCAAAACAGGGAATATGTCTATCTCAAGTCTCAAGTTATTCAAGAGAAGATTAAAAAGATATTTGACAAGAAGTCTAAGGAATATGGTTTTTATATAGGTGACAAAAGTTCTTAAGTGGGATTCTAGGAGAGAAGAGAAAGGTAAACATGGGAAATTTTATTTCTTATGGAGACTCCCTTATGTCATTTATGGTTATAGAGGTAACAATGCATTCTTTTTGAAGGAGTTCGATGGATCAGATCTGCCAGGTGGACCTATCAATGGTATAATGTTGAAGCATTACTATTCCCCAGAATAAAAGTAGTTCACTTTGTTTAATTTACTCATTGTACATAACATTGCATATTTTAGATTGGATTGGATGTTTTTCTAGCAAAGTTGAAGCCTGAAGAGAAGGCCCTAAGCTTTGAAAGATAAAATATCATAAGTATGAATAATGCAGAGCTCAGAAAATAATTTCAAGGCCAGCACAGTCAAATTCAAAGGCTACCAGTCTCAAATTTCTTGACATTTCACTAGGAAATTCCATCCCCATGTGGAGCCACTGTTAGGGTCCTATAATAATAGGATTCATAATTTTGAATTGACTTTGAATAGTCTTGTAACATGTACATACTTTTCTTTCTACAAATTGTTTTCCCATATTAGAAATAAAAAATGTAAAGAGGGTAAAATTCCTAAAAGAAAAATCAAAGGACCTGAAAGAAAAAATATAAAAAAGAATATGAAAATGAACCCCAAACAAAAAAGAGATACCAATAAAACATGAAAGTGATGCAAATCCAAATGCCAGTAATATTTAATTTTACTACAAAAATAAAGATTGTGTGCAGCTTGTGAAAATGCCACAATCCATGGAGGTTCAACTGCTTAATCTTGACCCTTCATGTTTTAAATTTCATATTGATAGATAGAGAATAAAGATCTAGCCAAACAATTTAATCTTGGCAGATCAGTGGTTAGGTAGACAATAATAAGGAGCTCAATAGTTTAATCTGAGCCCTTGGAAGAAATAAGTATAGAATTAATTAGTTTTTTGTTTAAAATAAAAATGAAGGGTTTGCAAGCTCAAATGCACGCATGTAAATGAAGAAAAAATGTTAGGGTAGCAGATTGGTAGGTAGAAGTAGTTTTCACAAGCATGGATAATAGACAATTGGTCATTTCATTTACTAATTTCCCTTCAAAATCATTTCCCTTGTAAAAATACTTTCTCCCTCTTCATTTTACCCTTTTCTCCTTTTCCCCCTTTAAAAAATTCCCTTTTCCTAATTTAAACACACATTTTTTCCTTTGGAAAAGTAAAAAATAATTTTACTATTTCCCCTTTATTCAAAAAATACACTAAAAACCCATAAAAATACATTAATTCTAAAGTTAAAAACACATATCGGGTCCCACTATAAAAAACTTACCCCGATGTTATTTTTTACTTGGTGTATTTTTATATTTCCCTGAATTATACAAATCCTGCAATTACATTGCTTTATTAACATTTAAACTTAATATATCAAATCCCATATTAAACCTGTATCCCATATTATATTAAATCCTTTATATATACATCCCAACCCATTATTTTTATTTCAACTGAGGTTTAATATTCCACATGTGTTATATATCCCGACCCCATGTATATTAAACATAGTTTTTACACATTTTTACCTTACCCCATTGGCTATAAAGCCCGACCAATACATATAAATGTACCACATAATTTATGCCCCTGGCCCCACGACCACAATCCCTAATACTCTGTCGCATCATCTAAACCGTCGGATCTTCACCGATCAAATCTGACGGCCATTAAACCCTATCGCACATTCCTTTGCACGATAGTTAACACACCCCAAGCCTTACGAAAAACATAGTTTTCGGAGCTCTGCTCCAAGCTACATCTCTGAACTTCATTCGATCACATCATTCAAAACTTCACCACTAACCAGTTCTAGAGCCTGCGAAAACCATTGAGCGCTTTTCTCCCTAACGCGCAAACCACATGTTCATTTGAAATGACTACCCATTAATGTAAACACTGTTTGGTTTAAAAATGCATATAACTTCCCAATTGCACCTTTTCATCCTTTCTGTTACCATTTTCACACAGATAGAGCTATTTAGACTGAAAAGATTGTTGTCGACTCCATTTTTAAGCCAAATTCAAACAGAAATCCAATCATCTGTCGCTTCATTGAGATTGTTTTTTATCATAGAAAATACACTACAGACCCTAAATGTCCTTTTGCAGAATTCTGAGGTCCTAAAACTGTTTTTTAAGCACAAAGATTAAAAATTTGATCAAGTAAACCTGTGTAGACCATAGGATAAAACCCTGTTTCATCCTAAATCAGTCTGGAACCTGTTATAATTTTCAAATTTGCTCATATAGGCCTAGATCAGTGTTTCTAAAGTCAAAAGAGTAATAAGATTAATAAATCAAGAAAAGAAATGGCTTCCAAAAACATTGTACCTATCAATTCTCTACAACCCCCTGTTGTAGATATAGATCACATTCTATTAGCTGACACAGAATTCAAGATTACTGAAACAGTTTCAGAATTTAACCTTCTTGAACTCCACTGCTGGAGCCAAGAAAAACCCATAGATCAGGCTATTGAAGTTTTTATTTGGGAGTGTAATTTACCAAAATATGTTGTTCCTTAGACCTTTGAGTGCCTAGAAGTGATTATACTTTGTCAATCCTGCTATTTCCCTGATCAGAGAGCCATAATAAACCCAGAAAAAGAAATTTTATTTACCATTACTACTGAGTCAATCAATCAGATGTTGAAGATACAACCCAGGCCTGTTGAAATCCCTTTATCCATTGAGGCCCTCACTCAATTATACTTGAATCTTGACTTCCCCAAGAGGTTCTAGATATTCCAGAATTTCCTGCCTTATTCTGTAGAAATTCCCAAGATAAATCCTCCATACCCTTCTGCAAAATTCTCTGGAAGGACAAGAAATATCATCTCCATGTTGTCTTTCATTCTTGGCTATTTTACAGATGAACATGTTGATATTGCAGTGCTTGGTTTTTTGTCTACTTTCACACCTGGTCAGCCTCCTGCTACCATTTTTAATTTTTCCCAATACCTTGCTGATAGTATTCAGAACAATTGGTCAAAATGCCTTCTAAAGATGTTTTCAATTATTCCTCATTCTTATTGCATATGTTTTTATACTTTTAGTCTGAGAAATATGCTATAAACCTTCAGAAGCTTGATGTAGAAGGAAATCCTCAATTAGTCATCTTTTGGACTTCCTTGATAAGGAAAGACTTCAATGAGTTCACTTGTACAGAATTTACTGATTCTTTCATTCATCCTATGGTAAATTTGTTGAACAACAACAAGCAACCCAGAATTAGTGAAGAAATTAAGAAGGTCCTACAGTTGTCAGAGCATAATAGGACAAGTGATTGGTACTTGTACCAAAATAATATTGACATAAGAGTATATGGATCAAGTCTTGTTTCATATAAACTGCCCAAATACCTCCCTATGAGGTTATTTTCCCTTGAGTACATAAGATAGATTCTTAATTCAGATGCAATTATTTTCTTGGCAGCAAAGAAGAAAACACAGTTCAAATTGAAGAATCAGGTTGGCCCTTTTATCTGTAACAATAGAGATGTAGGTCCAGAGGTTGAAAAATGTTTACAGGAGTTCAAATTCAGTAAAATCTTTCTATGGTATTATGATCCCCTTGGAGTTATAAGTAAAATGAGAGTTAAGTGCAAACTCACACCCTATGTACATGATAAGAAACCATACATAGATAAATTCTCCAATCAATCTGAATGGTTGGAGAACACCTTGGTAGAGGCAGATAAACAAGGTGATACTAGTCAAACCTTGCAGACTCCAGCCCAAGAAGACAGGAATGCAAAGAGAAATAGAGAGGAAAGATCATACACTGCAGAGACAACTACTGAGACAAAATTTAAATTGAGATACAGTAAAAAGCCAAAGGTAAATCCTAGCAATAAAGAAGTGGAAACAATAGAGGTGATTGATAGAGAAATAGCAGCAAAAGATAATGCACCTCCTACAATAATTGAAGAAGAACAACGACCTATAACTTCAAACACTTAGCTTATTCAAAAGAAACACATTATGGAAGTTTCTTCATCTAAAAAACCAACAGAAAAGGATATGGATATCAAAGAAAGATACAAAAAAATCAAAGTCAGAAATGAAGAAATTAAAACTGAAATATATTCTCAATATGTGAAACAAACTCCTGGCAACCAGAATAGGTTGATTTCACCCTTTGACCATAAGAATAAAAATATGCAGATGACATTTCTTCAACCCACAATTCAAACTCCCAAGTCATCCTTTGATTACAAAACGACAGATTTTAAAGTCTTGGCCCAGGCTATTCATCCTCTAGACCAAATTGAGTTTCATAAGCAGGCAGGGGAGATGATATATTCTACAATGAGCACCAAGGCCATGAGTGTACAAAAGCTACAAAAAAATCTTGCAAATATCAGAGATCAACTCAAATTGGAAAAATCATCTTCACAGGCAAAAGACACTAGAATTAAATCTTTGGAAGAACTAGGAATTGAAGTAGGATATGATCCTAAAAATGTAAAATTTGCAGAGGAATTGATAAAGAATAAAAATGTAGACATTTTTGCATTAAAGAAAAAATAAAGTTGCCCCCTATAGAACATCCTCAAGAAAATGAAGTATTACAAGATACAAATAAAAAATATGAGATGATGAATCTCATTTTACAATTGAATGCTCAAATAAAGGAAATGGAGAATGAAATGGAAAAGTTGGTCCAGGAGAAAGAAACCAGCAAAGAACCAATCTTGGTCACTGTCATTCTTGTAGTCACTATTGTTTTACCTTCCACACTAGCTGAATCACTGGCTCCTACAGTCCCCATGGCTATAACATTACCTATCACTTCATCAACAACTTCAACAATAGAGTCTTCAACAAGAGTCACACAACATATAGATGAAGAAATAAAATTGGTAAAAGCTATGCAGGACATGCCTATTCAAACTAATGAGATTAACAGAATTAAAGAACAACTTAAAAGTCTTGAAGATGAAAATAAACTTGCCAAGATAATGCATAAGAATGAAGAACAAAGAGCAAACATATTAAATGAGCAGTTGAAGAAATTAGAAGAAGTTTTAACATTGAAAGAACCCATGGCCCAAATCAAACAAAAGCTATGGGCCAATATCATTGAAGCAGTCAATGATATTTGGTCATCAATCCAGGTTATATATGAGTAGAAATATTTAGTCAAAATAGCAAAAGAAGCCATTCAAAAGATCAAAGAAGAGCTTGGTAAGAAACCTGAAGAAGCTATTGAAATCATAAAGTTTCTAAATTCTAAGAACATGTAAGATCTAGAAGAAATTGGTATTAATGACAGAACAAAAACCATCCTAGAAGTTAGGAAGGTAACTTCTAAAAAGACTTTGATGATACAATTAGAAGAGAAATGCCAAAACATGGAGGTTGCTATCATAAGATTTATGATGAAATTTGATGTCCTAAGGTAGAAAGGCCTTCCAAATCCATTAGTTATTCATGATAAACTAATGAAACAAGATGAATATGACAAGAAAATGAGAGAAGTTGCAAAGGAACAGGTCAATCTGCCTACCTCACATGGTATTCCAACAGGGAAGGTAATCTACAAGAATTTGGAGAATTTGTTTTACCTACAGCATGAGGTGAAACACATATTTATCAACAAGCCCACATTCTCAAAGTATACTGAAGCTGATGATATTTTTAGAAGAATTATGAAGATTAAATTGGCAGAGGAAAAATTTTGGGAAAAGATGACTGATTTAATGTGAAAAGAGTTTGCAGTCAAATAGAGCAGTAAAGGTTAAAACAACATTTACAGTGTGCAGTGAAAAAGGGACAACGGAAGAGTATCAGTTATAGTTTAAAGTGTATCAGTTTAAAGGTTAGAGTGAAAATCATAGTAGAGACAAAGCTTCCAGCGTGAAAGACACTCAACCACAGCCTACGGTGAGAAACTGCAAAGAGATAAATCATCAAACAATTGAAGAAAACAAAAAAATATTTCAATAAAAGCAGGGACAACTAGTATTAGTTAGAAAGCTGTCACTATCTTCTTGCATGAAGATATTTCTTTTCGATGAATAATTCCTAAGTTTTTTTTAAGATATTTTGTAAATATTTTTTTATATAAATACTTCTCATTTAGAAGTATTGAGTGTGGATGAATTGCTGAACATTTCTATAGTTGTACTATTCTAAACCTAAGGGTGATTGTACTAATTTCAAGTGAGCAGATTGGAATAAAGCAATAACGCATCATATTATAGGATTCATGTGTTGGGCCACTACTGTGAAGTATTTTCACTTGTTTCTTTGTCAATTTCTTATTTTTTTCATCAATACTTGAATGTTGTTCTAAATCTTAATGATAAATCAGGAATTGTTATTTCAGAATATGTTAATAGCACTCTATCTTGAACTGATTATCATTTACATGTTTTCCACTGATATCTAGATCTAAGGAACCCTTAATTTCTCCCTAGTTTCGATTGACACCGGCCTTTTCACTCATTATCTGGATTTGAGAACCCTTGATTGCTCTCTTACCCCGATTGAAACCATTGTCACCATCAGCCTTGAAGATCTGAAGTAACTCAACTGTCTTGCCCTGTAAACATTTCCCTTTAGAACTTGATCCTGATCTGACTGCTTGACACATTGACTCATTAGCCCAATGGAATACAGACCTACATCTATCCATCTAAGTAAGTGGTTTCACAACCAAATCAAATAAAAATCCAAAACCAATTTATCCTACATGACTAGCCTAAAATAAATTAAATTCAACAAAGATAAATCATATAGAGAGAGCCCTCTCTGAGCATTAGGAAGGCTAGATCCTAAGGCTTAAAAGTAGGTTTGTGGTTACCTCTAATATTCTTTAAACTAAAAATCTAAAATCTAAAAACTCTTGAGAATTATTGGAGTGATAACAGGAGGAAAATGAGTTTCTCAACAAGACAGGTCTGATCACTTTGACACAAAAGTAGAGACAATCCCAAAACAAGAAATTCTTTGCACACAAATGAAAAAAACAACTTGATACAAAGGAGACAAGCCTACTACAGAACTTCTCTCACAACCAAGTGACTGGACCAAAATGACAAACTACAAACTTGCTCCAAAAATGATGAAAACCATGAAACAAAAACCAAAAGAAAAAGCAACAGAAAAAATAAATGTTTTTGAGCCTTTTACTTTTTAAGGAAGCAACAACATCTCTTTGAGACAAGCACAAACTACCAAAGACTTAAAATCAACAAATTGAGCCAGCAAGCAACTGCAAATTTCTTAAGCCAGCCACGTCACTTTCATATAGAGACTCAATAAGTGGAATGAAGTAATTAAGCCAAGATAATTATTCAAAAAAGTAGCACAAAAATCCAGCAATCATAGAAACTTCAAGAAACCAATAAGACAACTTCAAGATTTTCCAGAAAAGTTGATCTCAAGAAACCAAGAAAACCAAACAAGCCAACAAGCCAAAAACCAAAACTTGAAGCAATGACAAGGCCAAGCATGAGTAAACTGACACAAACTCATTGTTTTGAAATGTCAGAACAACCAAGAACCTCAGAAAGAAGTCACGATGCAACAACCAAAACTAAAACTTCACCGAGCAAGGAAAACCCTTGGTTGACTAGGTTTTCAAGCAAGAAATAGAGAAACCTATATAGAGCAAAGAGAAATAGTGTTCAGACATATCAAAGGTTCTCCAGCAGTGACCAAAGGTAGGAAAAAAGAAATTACAGGACCTCAAGAATAAATTTTTCATTTTAAACTGACCATACGCGGTTTGACAGTGTGCAACATGTGTGTATACGCGTCTGTGCCTAAGGAAACTTCCGTATACGCATGTTTCTTTGGAAAAAAATAGATATATACGCTATTATGTGCACTAAAAGCTGCGTATAGAAAAGACAACAAGGAAAAATAAAAAAATCCAATTCTGATCTAGAAGTTCGGGGATTTTTCCTGGATGGGTAGAGAACCAACAAGACAGGGAAAGTGATCAGATCAGTCAAGGAACCCAAAATCTTGAGAAAATACCCTAAAATAGGAATTACACGGATGTAATCCCCAGTGGATTTGTCAATTCTATTGTGGGAAAAACTACCCTAAGTTCTGGGTTGAGGGACCTAATAGAGCAAAAGGCATACAACAACAAGAAGCAATCAAATTAAAGGTCCTAATGCTTAAACTAGTAAACTAGGTAGATATGACCTTACCCGTATGTCCTATGTTTGAGGTCGTTCCCACAGGGTGCAAACCCTCTGCTTATCCATGTGATTCAAGACCTGCAACTCACTCAAGAAAAAGCACATGGACTAGTTTTATAGCATATATATCCTAAATTTCAGTAGGTTAGATCATATAAGCTTATAAAAAATAACATGAAATCAACAATTACAAGATCATTAACATGTAGAAAAAACATATAAGATCATAACATTAGGAACGAGACAGATATTATTTATTGTTGTATGTAAGATATGTAGAGAAATATCACCTGAAATCAGCCATGGCTCCAAGTGAAACCTTCCTTCATATGCATCCAACCCAAGCCTAAAAAATATTCTTCCATAAAAGGTGCACAAGGATGTCACATAAAGGAGGTGAACATCTCAAAGAATAAAACAAGGGTTTCCTGAACCTGGGAAGTGCAGGAGGCACATGGATAATAAAAATTTATATGGGCTATAATAGGCTATAGTATCAATGCATTTCTCTCTCTTCCCTTAGGCCTTCCCAATGAGGTGTATTTATACTTCCTCAAAAAAAAAAATTCAGTTGGGAAGCAGTTTGGCCACGGGCTCCTGTAGGTGGGCTTCTGGTGTAACTCATAAAACCCACCCAAAATATAGGGACTTATATATTTTTTAATATTTTAAATCATATACATGGGCCAAATATGGGTGAACCCGAGACTGCACGTGTTAGACAGGACAGAGTCGTGTATGGAATTCAAAGTAATGTTTTTTAAGAAGATGACCAAGTCTGAATGGAAAAGGCTGCCCAAGGCCAATACATAGATCATCAAGTTTATAAAGGTGATAAATGATGTTATAACAGTGGCCCCTTGGGCAACCAATGACTCAAATCACATTTTGAGAATCGGATCTGATTCTCAGAATCAGATTTGAGCTGTTGGTGGTTTCCTGTTGTGGGATGAAGAAGTTGCAGTGGCTCCGACCACTACTGCGACTCCTCCCACACACTACAAGCAACCACCAATGGCTCAAATCTGATTATGAGAATTGGATCATGTTCTTAGAGTCAGATTTGTGTTGTTGGTGGCTCGAGGGGCCGCCTATCGTGGGTGGGAGGAGCTGCTACAGGTCCGCCCACTCACAACAAACGATGACCAATGGTTCAAATCCGATTCTAAGAATCGAATTTGAGCCATTGGTGGCCTGAGGGGCACCTTGGGCAACCAATGACTCAAATATGATTCTGAGAATCAAATCCAATTATGAGAATTCGTCCGCTCATGATAGACGGCGACCAACGGCTCAAATCCAATTCTAAGAATCATATTTGAGCCATTGGCAGCTCGAGGGGCCCCTTGGGCCACTAATGACTCAAATTTGATTCTGAGAATCAAATCCGATTATGAGAATTGGATTCGATTCTCAGAATCAGATTTCAGCCGTTGGTGCAGCAACTACGCCTGCCCATGGTAGGCGGCCCCTCGGGCCACCAATGGCTCAAATATGATTATGAGAATCGAATCTGATTCTTGTAATTGGATTTGATCCATTGGTGGTTTCCTTCCGTGTGCGGGCGGAGCTGCAACAACTCCACCTGCCCATGGCAAGTGGCCACCAATGACTCAAATCCAATTCTGAGAATCAGATCTAATTCTCAGAATCAGATTTAATTTGTTGGTGGCCCGAGGGGCCGCCTACTGTGGGCGAGAAAATCTGCTACAACTCCGCCCACCCACGACATGCGGCCACCAATGGCTCAAATCTGATTCCGAGAATCAGGTCCAATTCTCATAATCGTATTTGAGCCATTAGTGGCCCTAAGGTACACTTGTTGTAGGTGGGTGTAGCTGCAACGGCTCTGCCTGCCCACGATAAGCAGCCCCTAGGGCCACCAGTGGGCTCAAAGCTGATTTTGAGAATCAGCTTGGGCCCGCTGGTGGCCCAAGGGGCCATATGTCATGGGTGGGTGGAGCTGCTGCAGCTCTACCCACCCATGGCAAGCGACCTCTCGGGCCACCAACGACTCATGGGATGCAATAATTCATTTTTATTTATTATTATTAATTTTTTAAATTTAAATTTAAATTTGTAGTTATATATGTTTTATTTTAAAAAATTATATATGTTTTATTTTAAAAAATTATATATGTTTTGTTTATGATTTTAAATTGTTTTATTTAATTTTTTTAAATGTATTTTTTTTATTGTTTTTTATTTATTTTTTTCAATGTATTTTTATTATTATTTTTTTATTACTTTCTTAGTTTTAATGAATTTTTTCTTTTTTAATAACTTAATTGTATTTTTTTATGTTTACGATTTTTATTATTTTTATAAATTGTATGTTTTATTTTTATTTTTTTGATACTTAAAATGTTATCTAAATTTTTTTTCTATAATTTTTTTTTGAAATGTCGTCTTTTTTTTATATTTAAATTTTATAAATTATGATATTTTTCCAAAAAAACTTATTCAAAATTTCCATAATTTTTATTTATTTAACGTGTCTTAAAATTTCTTAAATACATGAAAAATGTATATTTTTTTATCGATTTTTTAAAATTATTAATTTTTGGTGATAATTATTTTATATGTATTGAAATATTAATTAACGATATATAAATATAAAAGAAAACCTAACCTCAAAATATTAATTTTTTAATTTTTTTAAAATTTGGAAATATATATATATATATATATATATATATATATATATATATATATATATATATATTGCAAAGGAAAAAAAAACAAAAATTTTAAATTTTAAAATACCAAATATCTTAGGATGAAAAACATGAAGAGGAATAAGACCACTTGAAAAATGGTTAAATAATCAATATTTAAAAAAAAAATCCACACTTCATACGTTATAAAATTTAAATTGTAAAAAATAAGCGCTCTAAAAAAGGGGTTGATGTTGCATCAACACTTTTCAAAATTAGCATGAAAAATCGCTAACCGTTTTAAAAAAATGTTCATACCTAATACAAGAGAAAATTTAAAGTGTCAAAAATATGCTAAAAATAAAAAAAAGGTGTATTATGAATGAACGCTTTTCAAAATCAAATGATTTTTTTCTACCTCAAAAAAAGGTGTATTCTGAATTAACACCTTTCAAAATCACACGATTTTTTTTCTACCTAAAAAAAAGGTGTATTATGAATGGGCACTTTTCAAAATCAGATGATTTTTTGCTACCTCAAAAAAACTGATACTCATATCAGTTCCCATTTCAAATTTTACATTGTTGAGCTCTGCCCATGGTTTTTGGACCATGGTATTGTAAAATAAAAGACTATATAAGGAATCTGGGATAGTCTTGAGAGGACATCTCATATCTGAGGATAGAATTCACTTGGATGTAACATTAGTTTGAGTTTGTATTTTGTTTTTTTGTAGGATAGGGAAGGCTCCTGTTGTTGAGTGCTCAGAGGCCTTAGAAAGTCTGCAGCTAAGTGCGCAGACCCCTACAGCTAAGTGTGCAAGGTGGAAAAGGTTGTATTAAGAAGATATAAGTAATAATAGAATAATTTGAAGACAGATTTGTGTTCTATGTTTATGTATTTTATTTACGGGTATTTTGATATTATCTATGTTGAGTTATGTTTTTAGTTATAATTGCATCGTGAATTCATGTTTATGGTTATTTATGTTGTTTTATACTTGTTAAGGTAAAATCATGCAGTCTTGAATATAGTTCAATAGAAGTGTTGAAAAATGCCTAATTAATATATCCGCTCTACGAAGCTCTGTTAAGTATTGAAAGGAATATAAGCCCTAAATCCACACTCCATTGTCCCTCTGGATGCAAAAACCTGGTTCTAGCATCCCCCTATATTGCTTCAGGTGATACTTTGGTTTATGCATTAGATCGTTTCCGAAAGGGCCGGTAATAGTGGGTTTTGTTGGTTCGCAAAACCATATCTGAACCTAGGTCTATGCCCCATAAATCCAAAAAATGGTTCTATTGCCGAGACTAGGATTTTACTGAGGGTTATGTGGATGTGGAATCTATCTAAGAAAGAGATTCAAGATTGGGTAGATCTAAAAGAACGTGAATTTGTAGCACAAGAAAACATAAATTCGCGCATATGTACTAAAAAGTGGTTGCAGACGTATATCTTCATAGACCATCACACGATATGTTTCTCATCATTTTAGTGAGTTGTATGAGTGGTTATCAATATTAGCTGAGAAAACAACATATTTCAAGAACGATAACCCTACTGTGTGGACTCCATATCTGATCAAGCAACTACGGGAAAATGATAACAAGATCGCAAGGGATGTTGATTTTTGGATCGATAGTATCCTTGGAGGCTTTATTATTGAGTTTGAAATCGATACATCTCTATCCTATAGCGAAGCGGAATGAACATTTTTCAAAGGCCTGTGAGGTAAGTACTTGAACTCATCGATGCTTTGGATTAAGATTATATTGTGTGAAAAGGGTGTACTACATATGAAATTAGATTGATGTTTGGAGGAAAGAAAACCAGAACTACGCGATGTAGCAAGATATTTAGGGTAGATCATAATAGTTACATTGAGTATGAGTATAGTCCATTGTTTGGGTAAGAGATTGAAGAAGAAAAAATCCATCCTGCTACCCCAAGAAGTGCGTTGGTAAAATTAATAGATCATCAGGGCGCTTTTGGAATTCCCCAACCTTCCACTCCGATCACAACCCATCCCTATACTGTTCCTCCACCTCCACCTCCACCTCCACCTTCACCTCCACCTCCCTCATTTACCATGGCTTACTCACCTAAGATTCTTGTTTTTAAAGGATCGGATGATCCTGAGCAGTTATGGTTTGTTGCAGAAGCAATATGGTGATCGCGGGACATTACTGATGATAATATGAAGAAAGCGCAGTTGGTCACAACATTGGAGGATAGATCATTATCCTGGTATATGAAGTATTCTTCGACAAAGAAAAATTATACATTGGCCCAGACAAACATTGTGTTGAATGTTGAATTCAATATGTCGAAGTCACAGTCCCAGTGTATTACGAAGATCAAAGAGATCAAGCAATTGGTCACTGAAATTGTATGGGAAGTAGACTAGAGATTTAATACACTGCCAAGCCAAATCAGTTTTTATATCCATGATGAGTAGCACAAGAAATTTTTTATCACTGCACTATTACCCCTTTTTAAATTTCCAATATCATAGCAGAAGATCGTAACCAAAGCAGAAGCGATGAAACTCGAAGCCTTCACTGGTAGTAGATACCAATATAGGGGTTCATTAGATCTAACCCCAATTGGCAAGATTACATATGGAACTCCAAGATGTGAAGAAGGGAAAAGAAGTTTGGTCTGACATACGCGCAAAATTTTGGTGCATAAAGTTTGAAGCGTAGGGCCACCAGAAGGATTAGTGTCTTGTTTATAGATATTACTTGGGCACCGAGATGCCAAGTCCGTTGAGGTTTGGGCCAAGTACTGGACCAAATGTGGGACCAAATGTCTAGTGTAGATTATGCTAAGTTACATATCAACACTCCACATACTACTGTCATCTACTGCAGAAGTACATCTGGTTGTCGAGGCAATTGTTCTGTAATTTTTGTAGTTTGGTGGGACATGATGACAAGCATTGTTGAAGCTATTATCTAATGATTAAGAGTCCTAGAGCATACCGATTGCAAGAGGAAGGTCATGAATATCCATCACCAGCACATTTTTCCCAATTTCCAATGGCCAAAATGTTGCTCTTGTGACACATAACCGTCCCAAGAGCGACACTTTGAGGTTAGGAAAAACGTCATTTCCTATCTCGTCGGAATTTTGACACTTCTAATAATTGTCGGTAGAGTGACACTAGACACGACACATGTCTTCATTTAGTCAATCTTACAACTGCACTATTTATTATCGCTATTTTGATGCTTTTTGGGTACTGTCGCTATTTCGATGTTTTTTGGGTAGTGTCACAAGAGCGACGATTTTTTAGTAGTGTCTCTATTCTGACGTTTTTAAGGTAGTGTCGTAAGAGTGATGATTTTAAGGTAGTGTCACAAGAGTGACAATTTTTGAGTAGTGTCGTTATTCTGACGTTTTAAAGTTAGTGTCGCAAGAGCGGCGATTTTAAGGTAGTGTCGCGAGAGCGAAATTTTTTTAGTAGTGTCGCTATTCCGACATTTTTAAGGTAGCGTCGCCATTCCGATGCTTGGTAGTGTCGTTATTCTGACGCTTCAAGTAGGTAGACAAAAAAAACTTAAATTATATTTAGCTTCATGAAATATTCTTTCTCCTCACCCTGGTTGGGGTAGGGTGGAACTAATTAGCTATGGAAGGTTGGGTAAATCAAAGTGGTGGTTCCAGGACTTCCTTCGACAATCAAAAGTTAGGTTAGCAATAAAATTCATTATAACCCCTGACCAGTTTTTTCAAACAGGCGGACCTGTAAAAAAGAAGGGTAATGAACCCTTTCCTTCCTTATCTATTTGCATGTTCTATATAGGCTAAAGGACATATGTGGGCTTCTCCCCTTGTAGGCATGGTAGAGCCTGCTTGAAAATACTAGTAATTTAAATACTACAATGTGTCTACCCTAGCCATTCCTAATTTGAAAACAACCCCAGCCATCCATGCCTCCCATCAATCCCATCCGGCTCACCCAGAAAGCTCGATTAGCCATGCCTTCCTTTCGCGATCAGGGAGATTCAATAGTGAAAGGTGGAATTCATCGTCCTTTGTAGGTCAATAAGGTGAAAAAAAACGCTCCACTTTTTAGTAGGGCCCTAACCTAAATAAAATGGAGTTTTCTTGCCCACTGAAATGGCCCAATATAGGGTAGATGAACTAATAAAAGGTGGCATGGATCTCCTCACTAGTTCTAGTGCCCATAGAGATCTGCGGATAATAAACCTACCAAGTCATCAATAAAGGAAAATAGTTTGGCAGAAAACCTTTTGAAGGACATCCCACACCCAATTTCCCTTGAGGCTAAGGATTCGAGCTCCATGGAAAAATATATATGTGTACCTAAAACCTGAGGTTAACACGACAAAGGAAAGGGCCACAAATGTGTAGTGTGCTTTAGATTACACAACCTTGAGAAGTGTTACAGAGGCTACTGAAGTGTGGTATGATCCAGATCCAATGAGTACTATCATTGAGGAGGATTTTGAATTTTTCAAATCCTATTATGAAATACTAGTTGAGGATATTTCACTAGAAAAAATATCTCCATGGCTGCTCTGTATAGAATTGAACAGAGAGATGATGGTTGATAAAAAAATGATTATGGCAGACATTGCGGAAAATGTAACTTGAGTTTGATGATGATTTGAGATGCATTTTTAATGACAATAATGTAGAAAAACTTATTCTACGTTTACGTATTATGAATGAGGAAGGTCCTAAATGAGAGTTACAAAACGAAAATTATGAAGATAATGTGTTTTTGAAAAAAATTGAAAGTAACATGCTTACAGAAATGGCTCTAAGGGGAATTCGATATATCAATAAAGTGTTTATCAAGTCTCAAAAACTCAACAAGTTTGACGAGAATTATGGATTCCACACTAATACATAATGGATGTTAGACACATAAGGTGTCAATATATTAGTTGTTATGTGCCATGAAGATGTGGATGCTACTAGGACAACTAGTAATCACTTGACTGGCATTATTAAAGTGCTTGGAATTGAGGCTGTGAGGAAGGTTCTTATGGATGAGCTTTGAGTTGTGATACCTTTTGATGGGTCATATGCGAACTACAGGTATCTAGCCATTCTATGTGACACAATGACATATCAAGGTCATTTGATGGTTATTACTCGACATGGTATCAATATTAATGACATAGGACCAATGATGAGATGTTAATTTGAGGAGAATGTGGATATCCTTTTGGATGTTGTTGCATTCGCTGAAGAAGACCCTCTGAGCAGTGTTATAGAAAACATCATGCTTGGCCAATTGGCTCCTATTGGTACCAGTAATTCTACCTTGTATTTGAATGACAAGATGTTGCAGCAGGAAATTTCACTCCAACTACCCAGCTATATGGAAGGTCTAGACTTTAGCATGTCACCAACTTGGTCTCCTATTACAGGGTTACCATACCATGATTCCATGATGTCACCAAATTATTTGCTCAGCCCCAACCTACTACTGCTCATACGTTGTCTGAAATAATCAGGTTGAAATTTAGAACCTAACTACCACTAGTCTAGTATGCAAAATCCAATTCCTGGCATGAGGCATTTGATGAAGCCATTGGCTAGGTTACATGTTGGTAGTGTATGTTATGTTTATCTATTACTTTTTCTTTTGGTTTGAAACTAGAAAATTCACCACAACACCATACCAATATGTAAAATCTGAATTAATTACTATGAGACAACTAGCATCTAGGATATTTTTTTCTATCCCATACTTTTCCATGAACATCTAAGTTGTATTTCCTTTGCATATGTTGAATGGAGTAGTTATTGTGGCATATTAATATCCCCTCACTTGTATCTTATCATGTAATCTCCTCTGATTTAGTGAAGAGGAGACAACCCAAGGGCACTCCCAAGATGCACCTGCTCAGAGTGTAGTTCCAGGGGGTGGGGAGCAAGCAGTCCCAATAACACTGATTAGGACAAACAATGAGAACATCTTCAATCTACATGAAGTACTCATAATAGAAGGCCCTCTTGAGCCCAATAATCTAAGGGGAAGAACTCCAATGCTATAAATATGCACCCGTGACCCAATAGAAGTCATCCATAACTACCTTGTTGATATCTACTTTAGTGAAGAGGAGCTAACCAAGGAGGGAGATATGAAATCTTCTTTCAATTAATTTTGTGGGTTTTGATTCATATTCCTCCCACTTATAATTCGGACAATATATTTTTATCTTTAATATCGCTACTTTTTAACAAGGTATAGTTTAGAGTGATGATCTTTTGATAAAATCACAAAAAAACAACTAAGGGAACTAGTCCTTCGTAATTGAAACCATAACTAAAAGATTAAATCTAAACAAAAATATTTCTCTCTATTTGATTGGAAATCCCCAATATTTTGAACCACTTTCTAATAAAACAACTACAACAATAATGAACTCATGAGTTCCATGCATAATGTCAACCCCATCTAGAGTCAATTTTTCCCATGCCAATTGTAACATTTGGAGGGGCACTTGTAATCTTGGTAGAAAAATGGGTGTTGTGACAAACCCCCAAGCATCTACTTGCCTTGGGTAGTGCTAATATCTATCACTCAGGATGAACTTCATCAAAAAGTTAATCTTGATAGAATAGGCATTGACATTTCAGTGATTCTCTAGAATCAACATTCACAAAAATTTCATTCATTCAGCATCAAGGCTCATTAATACATTTGGGAGGGGGGCTTGTGGGATTTTAATTTTGGTCAAAAATTGGGTGTTAGGGAAAACCCCCAAGCCAATATTTACCTTGGGAAATGATAATAGTTATAACTCAGAATTAACTTCACCAAATTTCATTTTGATTGATTCAACATCGATGTTTTGTGGATATTATAAATGAACTTCTTCAAAATTTTCATCTATTCATCATCAACAGTTCATGGATACATTACGTTAAAAATTGATCATTGAGCATAGATAGTTCATGGATACAATACTGAACAAAATTGTCACTAAAAGTTCGACATTTATAGCTCATGGATACATCAACCAAACTTAGCTCACTTTTGAAATTTTTTATTCTCAAGTTAATGATTGAATCTAACCTATAATTTTAGCTCGATGCCTATATAAGAAAGCGAAAAACAAAATGTTATTATATATCTATAAGAACTTGTTGTGTACTGAAAGTGCCTTCCTTGGAACATGACAAAAATTGAGATCTACAAACCAGGCCGCCCTCCAGAATCTGAAGTGTCCAAAAGTTGAGAAATGTATTCACATAGGTCGCTAATTCCCTACAAAAATTCCATTCTCCAATACCTTTTTCCCTTTCTTTCCAACCGTTAATCCCAAGTGCCAGTGTTCTTAGATAAGACCCATTGAATTCTGAGGCCCCTCCCCTCAATAAAAATGCTCAATCTCAGTCTTCACAGAAAATAAAAAATAGATACATACCTGTTAACACTGAGCCCAATTTAAGAAAACAAGAGGAAGGACAGAAAGAAAAAGTGGAGAGCAAAGTTACTATTAACGTAGTTGACTGACAAGTGAGTATAATTGAATAATAAAGCATGCATACATATTGAACTTACAGTCAACCAAATTTAACTGTCAATAACTTTCTAGACCATTTAACTTGCCAACCATTCATGTTGTGAATAGGCAGAAAGAATGGAAAACGAATGGAATTTAATTAAATTTTCATGTTATGGATAGGCAGAAAGCATGGAAAACAAAGAAGAAAACCTAGAAGGAATATATGGAGTTGATATACGTTCAAAACTATTCTTATGTCCAATGGTTGAAGACTTCAGTCAAGAGAACCTTAGGTCCCAACATGAAAATATAATTCAAGACTCGATTATTGACAACATAAGCCTGATAATCCTATGCTTGGCATGTAGCCCACTGGAACAAGTGAAGGAAGAATGATTGCTAGAAAGATTTATCTGTTCAACATTTCCATTTCACAATTGTGTCTTTACTTGCTAGAGAATACATATAATCATTGATAGTGGAAACTTTAATATCCTAAGGGAGCCTCAAACAAGCATTGCCAATCATTCTCAACATTACCAACAACTTCTTATCAAGCACATTATTCCACTGAAATAAAACTATGGAACAACTAAAGGTAGATATGTTCATTTAGTTCAAACATTCATTTCCACATTATTACATTGCAATGTATTGATGTTTTACCTTCTCCAAGAGAAGCATGAGCCACATGGACAAAATCCTTCCAGCAATATTAGCAAGTATGAACGAGAGGTTAGTAGTGTTGTGAAGTTTTCAATTATTTATCAGAAGGCAGTTCTACAATATAATGTTAGAACACAAGGCTCATACATGTCCATATATATTAGTAAAAGTAGCACACAAAGTCAGGCTTACAGAGCAAGAAACCATGTTTGATTGCAAGCATGCACATGTTGAAATGTACTAAAAACACAATAGATTCCAAAAACTCAAGCAACTCCATTAGTAAGGGACTGGGCATGAACTTCCATGTACTTTGGAAGACTAACAAGTTCTACATGAAAATTTCATGGTAGATTACTTTATATGATATGGTCAGCATACTAGGAAATATGCATAATCTCAGCTCTAAGTTCTGCAACATTCATCATCTCTTCACGTTCCTTGAAACATGAAAAAAATATGAAAAAAGGATTTGCCGATATATTTTAGAGAAATTTATCTTTGTATACCATTTAAGGTTCCCATAAGGTGGATTGAATCTAACCTAGAATGTTAGCTCGATGCTTGTATAAGACAATTAAAAAGAAAATGTTATTCTATATTTGTAACAACTTGTTGCAGACTGAAAGTGCCCTCCTTGGACCATGAAAAGCATTGAAATCTAAGAAATGATTGCAGATTTATTTGTACCCAAAAGATACCATGAAAGAAATAACTACAATCGGGATCATTTGTAGGGATGGATAACAAAATAAATGACATCACACTCTTGATACCTACAATGCTAGAAAAACTCGAGAAATAACGTCATAGATATATCTGAATAACTGGGAATCTCATTCTCCCAATAATGACGTCATATAAGGGCTTGAAACATTGAGAGAGAGAAATAAAAATATCAACACATTTATCCACCCTTCTCATAAGTTAAATCAGAAGAGGAAATAGCAGAATGCATCCTAGAAACCTCCTTTATCATACTCATTTGAAGTTCATTTAGTAAATGGAAAAGGATCGAACTACTCTAGAATCATATTTAAATAACAAAGGACAGAACAATTTAGCATATATCTACACTAAAAGGAATTCTTATTGATATATAACCTCCAAGTACACTATGTAGTCCAGTATACAAGAAAAAATTGTTTAAATAAGCATAAATTATCATAAATTTAAATGCAAAAGGAAACCAGACAGGAAGAAGGCTGAGTTGTTTTTGCACACCTTCAATTTGTGCATCAATCTCTCGATTTCCAATACCCTCCAAAAGGCCATCCTTTCTTTTTCCAATGCTTGCATTTTGAATAATAACTAGTGGTGGCCATAAAATAATATTTTGATTGTTTTCCATTGCTTCAGGTGTTGATAATGACTGATGTGATTTTTCATTATCTGGTGGAGAGGCATAGCTCCATCCCATCAAAATACATAATGATTTATAAATTCCCAAGTGTTATGATCGCAGCATAGGATTAGGAGAATTGTATGCATGCATAATAAGGTCGTGAGTATCCACAAAATCCTTACATTGACTGCAAGACACAAATGGAGCAAGTTAGACAAATGTCAAATAATCAGTTGAATTAAAATTTAAATAAAAAAAGAGAAGTTAGAATTGTAATTCCCTTGTACCAAAAGAAATCCTCGTAATGCTTTGAGATTACACATTCTAAAAAATGTTGAGATAGGCCAACAAAATTGCCCCGATCATTATGTGTATAGGAGTGTATTAATTCGAAACAATCCATGGACTAAGGTCTTTGCAATTTGAAAACATGGTTGATGACAACTGAACGATTTAAATATTCACAAATGACAATAGCAGACATCCATAAATAAAAATATCATGTGTGTGAAGCATAATATATCCCCATATAAATGAGAGAAATCAGTCCCAGTTACAGCTTCCTTCCCGTTAGTGTCAATTCCTCAAATGTAAATCCATATCTACTATGCATCCCCAAAAAACATTTCAAAGTTTGTTCCATATAAATTGAGAAAATACATATACAGTATAATATTTCAAATTAGGGCAAGCATTGAGCTATCCATGGAAAAATTATAATTTGTTTTGCCAAAACAAAGCAATATGGTTCATGAATACAGCTTCAAATTTTGAACATCGTACAGATGTGCCCACTCAATACGAGCTTCTTGATAAGAACATTTCAAAGACCAATTGTTCATAACAGTCATAAGTTTCAATTACAACTTGAATGTTTCAATTACAAATTGAATGTCTCAGGCAATTTCGTAACATTGATCCTGCTAGTTTCTTCAGAAAGGCTAAATCAAAAGATTGCATTAAACATATTCATTTCTCTGAAATGCCAAAATCAGTGTTGATCGCATTTACCATCAAACCACCAATGATAAAATAGAGTGATGCAACACAGTGCCTTTTCGTTTTCTAAATTAAAATGTTTCAATATGGTGACCTGCTTTTAAACAAGTTTCCCAAACTATTTTGACATTTTAATTTGTGTTTCTCTCCTTTACATTGGTCTCCTACCTCCTCAAATATCCAGATCACCTTTTGGATTTTAGAGACTAGATTCTAAGTGGGTCACAAAAGATCGAAAGGTGCTAGCAGTTATTCAATAAAATGAAATATGGTGTTTGAGTCAAGGAGGAAGTAAATAACACAGGTCCATGATAAACAAAAACCATCCAAGATCATTCTACTTTGAAACCTATGATAAATGCATGTCCAAGTCCCAATACTAATAAGCTATGAAATTTAAGTAAAAATGATAATGCTAGTAAAGAAAAAAAATGATTGCAGATTTCTTAGTACCCAAAAGGACTTACAATTTTTATTTCTTTTACAGAAACCACCCCTTGTTTGGCAAGAGAAACTCCTAGGATGCGTGCCCTCGGGGATTTCCATTGGTTTACCATTAGACCCCAGCACAATCAACAATAAAAGGTAAGGCTTAAGGTTAACAAGGGATGGACTTCAGTCTAGGGTCAGGAGCTCTTCGTGGCATAAGTTCACCCCAACCTTCCAGTGAGAATATGACTACTGAAGGTTCCAAATGAAACCTAGTCAAGGTATTGGGTAAAATTATTAAGGGACTTAACAATTACAATCAAATATTTCAAACAATATGGAAAAGAAAGGGATAATGAAAGAGGGCATACCAAGTGGGGGCATGGAAGTGACCCTGCCTATAGATTCTCTGTCTCTTTTTTCCTAGCCCACAGGACACGACCCCATTATCTTCATCCTCCTCATCATACTCATCGTGCAAAGCTACAACATTCCTTGAAATTGAACTTGGATATATTCCTTATCTCGCCATAAACATTAAATTTTTGCCATCAGTAGTGTCTACACTAAATGTGATCATAAAATCATCCAGCCTATGCACATGGTCGAGAACTCCTTCCCTAATATCCCACAACAACTAGTTCTCCACGTTCCTTCCTCAGGCCACCTAATTATACAGCACATCAAAGCCCGTAAAATCATGGATTCAGTCCACACCCTGCTCTAATGTGGCCGAAGAAATGTAAGGGTTGAGTTGTGGAAAACACGTTCAAATTTCAGGGAGAGTCGGGTTCCATAGGGCGTCGGGCAGTTCGGCAGGGTCGAGTTGGGTTCAACCTGAGTTTGCGTGCAGAACAATGACATGGCATTTGGAACAGTGATTCGAACAATAGACATTTTATGGTTCGATTTGAGTAGTGTAATAAGAGTCAGAGCATGCACATGGTTCCACTTTCTCTAACTCCTGAAGGGTGTATTTTTTGCAGGCGGTAATAGGGAGGCTGGGGTGAAGGGTGAAATGTTTTTGAGGCAAGAATTGGAATTAAAAAAAAATGTAAATAATAATATTTCAAAAAAAAATTATATATAGTATTAAATTAAAAATTGAATCATCATTCATTGGTATTAAGTTAAAACGATGTTGAATGATATAGGATGTTATGGCGGGCTTCGATTTTTTTCTGTGGAAAAAAAAATTAAAAATTGAATATAAATAAATAAGATATTAAGGTGTATATAAATTATTTGATATGTAAAGCTTACAAATTTCCACACACATGACCTGACCCGACCTGAACTTGACCCAAACGCGTTTCCTTGGATGCCCTCACACGACACGACCCGACCTGCCCGAACTAAGGCACAAGTGAGAAAATGACAAACGGGTCGCATGAATGTGCACATTAAGGGACATGAGCGGTCACAACTTAGCATTTTTTATACGACCTCCCTCACACGACTTGAACCGACCCGAACACTTTTCCTTGGGTGCCCTCACGCGGCACGACCTGACTCGCCCGAATGAAGGTACAAAGGAGAAAATGGCAAATTGGTCAAACGAAAGTGCACAAGGCACATGGGAGGTCACAACTTAGAATTTTTTATACGGCCACCCTCACACAACCCAACCTGAATGTGTTTCCTTGGGCGCCCTCACACAGCACAACTTGACCCCCCCGAATGAAGGCACAAGGGAGCTAACAGAAAACAGGTCACACGAATGTGCACAAGGCACACAAGCATTCACAAATTAGCATTTTTTATATGCCCGCCCTCACACAACTCGACCTAACCCGACCCGAATGAATTTCCCTGGGTGCCCTCACATGGCATGAGCCAACCCGACCTGAACGTGTTTCCTTGGGTGCCCTCACACGACTCGACCCGAACCGACCCGCTCGAACGAAGGCGCAATGGAGAAAATTACAAATGGGTCACATAAACATGCACAAGACACATGGGTGGTCACAGCTTAGAATTTTTGATACGAACTCCCTCACACAACCCAACCTGAACGCATTTCCTTGGGTGCCCTCACACGGCACGAACCGACCCGACCCAACCTGAGCACGTTTACTTGGGCACCCTCACACGACCTGACCCGATCCGCCCTGAATGCGTTTCCTTGGGCGCCCTCACACCGCCCGACCCAATCCGACCCAAACACATATCCTTTGGTGCCCTCACACGACTCTACTGACCTGCCTGAATGAAGCCACAAGGGAGAAAAAGGAAAACAAGTCACACGAACGTGCGCCACAAGGCACACGAGCAGTCATAAATTAGCATTTTTTATACGTCTGCCTCACATGACCCAACTCGAACACGTTAATTTCTTGGGCGCCCTCACACGACAAGACCTGACCCACCCGAACGAAGGCATGAGGGAAAAAACAGAAAATGGGTCGTACTAATGTGCACAAGGCACACGGGTGGTCATAACTTAGCATTTTTAACACGACCGCCCTCACACGACCTGACCTGACTCGCCCAAATTCACGACTTGAATGAAGGCATGAGGGAGAACCTGGAAAATGGGCCTCATGAATGTTCACAAGGCACACGAGCGGTCACAAATTAGCATTTTTAACACGGTCCCCTGACATGACATGACCCGACTTGACTCGCATGAGTGCACGGACCGACTCGCCCGAATGCACAACTCGAATGCCATGAAGTGACCTGCTTGAATGCACGACCCAACCTTCCTGAGTGCACGATTCGAATAGCACGACCCCACCTTCCCAAACGCACGACCCCACCCACCCTAACGGTATGACCCGACCCACCCAAACTGCACGACCCTATTAGTGTCCAATGATTTGGAAAATTGGTAGAACAAATGACAGGGTAACATGGAACCAGTATTTGGAGTCCTAGGACCTACCCTTCCTAAACTCAGAGAGGGCTCTCTCTATTAGGTGCAAAGGATGTGTTCTTTTTACTCAATGGTTTTGATTTTAGGCTAGTTATTAAGTATAAGGTTTGTTGATTGTTTTGATTGGGTAATATGGTAAAGTAGGATAGGTGGAGTGAGAGTCTGTCAAAACCATTAGGCTATGGAGTCAAATGAAAGTCAAGGGTGTCTCAATAATGAATCAGAGTGCAGTGCAAGGCCAATCTAGCAAGGCTAATGGATCCTTAAGGTTATGAGTGAAATGGGATGGACATCAAATTTGGGAAAAAATAGGAGGTCTTAAATACTGATAGTTAAAAGTTATAACTCATGAGGTAGGGCAAACCATTAAGCTCAATGAACAATACTTAAACTGATAAATATCGAAGATAAACATTCAAGTGAAACATAGAAATCATAAGAGCTTCTAACTTTAGTAAATTCACCTTCAGAATTTGGGAAAACATACAAGATAGCACAATAACTCAATCTATGAAGAGGTAACTCCTAAACATCATAAATAAATCTATAAATAACTCTGAAATAAGTTGGTAGACATGGACAAAGGGCAAGATCGAATGAGACCTCTTTGACTTAACCTATCAAACAATACTCCACAGAAAGGTTCAAAGACAGAGTTTTAGACTGTCTCAAATAAGCAAGGCATGCCATGAATCATATCTATTAACCAACATATTAATCCATAAATGAAACTAAAAAGCATAAGGAGGCTTGAAGAGAAACTAAGAATTCTTCAAACACAACCAGCTGAGGAAAACATTAAGGCTATAACAAACAGGAGGACTAAGGTGCCTCAAAGAGCATGTCTCAACCTATACTTTTCTTATTTATAGCAGCTAATAGGAGTGAAACATAATGATAACAAGGAAACATAAAAAAATTAAGAATACATCACCATTCACCAAGCTAAGGAATCCTACAAACAAGCTTCTCCATCATCAAGCCAAACAAGCCATTCATCAACTCCACAACACAAATTTCTTCTCCAAGCTCATAAAACCATGTATATTGCTCTCAAAGCTCATCAAATTCCAACCAAATACATAAGGTACTCATGCTCTATTTATGGAGCAAAGGAGGACTAAAACCCTAAATATGGTAGGAAAATGTCAAATTCAACCATAAATGTCATTTATGGCCAAGAGATAATGCAAGGCCCAAGGCACATAATATCCTAAGAAATAAATTCCAAGATAACTATTTGCACCTAATTATAGAGTGTTTTGACTCAAAAAACCCAAAAATATCAATTTTCAATAAATGAGTGTGTTTTGTTGATTTTTGGTCCAAAACACACTTAGACAATCTCTGTGCGCAACACCACTTCACCAGATTATAGGGTCTCTTGTAACTAAGTTTTGGATCCCTTCCCGATGCCGGATTTGGCTCCGTGATAGCTCGTTGGAAAGTATGATGCGTCTAATTTCCAGAAATGCTTGATGTTTCCTGAATGAGTTCCATATTCCCATCCAAAAACACATTCTCCCAACACTGCTTTGTGCGCAACACCTTGCCTGAAAATGAGGCAGAATGGTCAAAATTTCGGTGTTTTTTGACCTTTTGGGGGGTCAAAACTGCTCCAAATGATCTAAAATTTTGTGACCAGATTGTGGATGATGAGAGGAATCCAAAAATGTAAATTTTTTGAGCTGAGAATGCACCAAATTTGTGCGTAGCACCTAGGGTGCTGCACACAAAGGCCTCAAAAATTCAAAAACACAAAACTTTGCTCAATTTGGCCCAAAATTTGTGGAGAGGTCCCTCAAGAGGTCTTGCACACCTGCTGAGAAGCCTCAGCCAAAACTCCAAGGATATCATGCTATTTTTCCCTTTTTAGGTTTTTTAGCTCTATGAGGGCCTCCTTCAGTTTGGCACAAGAAAGCATGTTTTTCTTTGCATAATGCTTGGTCATTTTCTTCTGGAGAGTAAGGTCCCTTTTCACCTTCTTGAGATGCTTGATCTTTATAATACTGAATGACACCTTGTGCCATCTAAAAATCTCTTTCCCACTCCCTAAGTTGTGCATCTTTGGTTAAGAGTAGCAATTTGGTGGCCATCTCTTTGTCCTCATTCTCACTGTCTAGATTAATGAATTGAGGTTCTTGAGAAGTTTTCTTGATTCTCTTACTTCTCCTCACCTTTACCTGCTGTTCACTTCTTTCCATATTTTCCTTGCCCTTGTCCAATGGCTTGATAGCTTTAGAAGAGATGCCCCTTTTCCTTTTTGAGGTAGCAAACACATCTCTCTTCCCTCTGTGATATGTGCATGTGACAGGAGTGACAATGGTAGTCTTGAATATGTTTTCATCATTGCTTTGACCCTTATTATTGTTGTCTCTGGCTTTTTCATTTTTACCATGGCTTCCATGAGTCACCTCATGCCTCATTGGGTCACTGATTTCTTGAGCTTTAGCATCCTCATCATCATTGTCTTCACTGTCTTCCATACTGCCATATTGGCCTTCAAATTGATCATTACCTTCCTCACTTGCCTCACTTTGACCTTGTTCCTCATGGAGGTATTTTTCTTCATTATCTTCTCGGTTATCTTCACTCCCATTATCATTCGGAAGCTGATTTGTGTCATGACAGTCATGACAGCTGTCATGACTGTCATGACTATCTCTTTGGTTATATTACTCATCACTGACTGTCCTATCAGTTTTATTTCCTTGGTCACTGCTTGCCTCTTCAAACTCTGTTTCAGCCTCACTGTTTTCCTCTTCTTGATCTTCTATTTCCTCCTCATCTCCCTCTGTTTCCTCAAGTTCATCATCTACATTCATATGGCCACTATTTGCACTATGAATATGCTCAATGTCATGCTCATTCACATTTTTCTCTTGGCTATCCTGTTCTTATTCTTGCTGATTTTCATCCTCATCATTTTCTTCATTATCTTCTTGATCTTTATCTTTCTCATTAGCACCACCTTTTTATGTAATTGGGAGTGATTCATTGGTATCACTATCATTGTTTTCCTCCAAGTGCTCACTATCTTTGTCCTAATTACTTCCATGTTAATCTCCCTCCTCATTTTCATCATCATCCTCTTGCTCTTCCTCATTAAACTCTGTATCCACCCCACTGTTTTCATCACTTTCATCATCATCTTCTTGTTCCTCATTGCTACTGTCACCTCTTTGTTCCTCATTTAACTCTGTATTTGCCTCATTGTTTTCTTCATCTCCACTTTCATCTTCTTGTTCCTCATTATCACTGTCATCATCTTGATTTGATGCATTAGGAGAAGAGGAAAGAGGTAGGTTTCCTTGTGGAGAAGGCATAGGTAGAGGTGATGGAGGAGTGGAGGCAAGTGAGTGTGAAGTGGAGGGAAAATTTTGCTAAATGAAGGCTTGGGTATTTGCAAATATATCATGTGAGATGAAAACTTCGCAAGGGATTCCCTGCTGCTCCAACTGGTGTAAAATAATCATATTAATCAAGGAGTGGTGAAAAAGGCTTTGCATTTGGTGGGCATAACTCCTTTTCTTGACTACTGAAGCCATCTTGTCAATGCTCCAGTAGAGAAAGTATGGTAGGTTTAGCAATTTAACTCTGGTGAAGTGCATTAGCAGCCTTATGTGATATGAATAAATCCTAGAGTACCTCCCCTCACAAGTGAAGTACTTGATAATATGCCTCATTAGTAGGGCATATCTCTCTAGCAGGTGGGAGAAGGGGAAAATAGTCTTGCAGCCCTATTGATAACTAGGTTTGAGGAAGGGATCATAGTAGCTTAAGGCTAATTTCTTCTGATTGAACCATATTTCACCAATATCTAGTATTCCTGTGGCTTTAGAAATGGATTCAGATGACAGTTCAAACTTTACTCCTGCTAGGTTGACCTAGTGGTTTTGTAGGCTGAGAATGAACAACCTAGTCAACTCTGAGTGGTTTTGGACTTGTTTAACCTTCTCACAGAACTGATAGCATCCAACATCTTGAAAACATGCAAGGATCATGGGAGAAGAGGTGATTTGAATGGTATCTAAGGGATCAAACCTATTAACCCTTCCTCCCTTGTGTTTTGGCTTGATAGGCCTTTGGCCTTCATCACTACTGGCACTGATCTCTTTTCCGGACATGGTTGCTGATTATATCTTTGAACAAAATGGTTTTCTAGCTTGGTGAGAGCTTTAGGTATAGGGAGGACAAATGTGTGATGTTGAGGGCAGATTTTAGCAAATGAGGGCAAAATTAAGTAAGTCTAGTAATACTTTCAAAGTTTAGGAAGAGACTTGCTGGTACTGAGTGCCTTTACACCAATTACCACTCTGCAATTGGTAAATCCTTTCCCTGGAGGGTTAAATGATGGTTAGATTGAAGATTAGGGTTTATCAAATTTAGGTTTTTAATATTCTCTTTGATTTATGAAAAATATCACTTGGAGGGCAAAGAAGAGGGACCACCAACCTTTTCAAACTTTGTGCAGGAGACTGGAGGCAAAAAAAATTTGATTTTGGCCACTTTTTGGAAAATCGGTCCAAAAATCCTTTGTGTGTAGTGCCACCCAACAGGCCATTCCTGTTGGGCCTCTCTGTGCATAGCGCTGGGTCGGGTCGGGCGGTTGGCAGGCCTGTGCGAAGCTCTGGAGGGTTTGTGGGCGAGTCAGGCAGGTTAATAGGCCTGTCGGGACTTCTCGGTGCGCAGTGCCATTGAACGTCGAGTAGTAGGGTGTCGGATTGGACGTGTGCGCAGTGCCACTATCGGTGCATAGCGTAGTGATTTTTTGCACTGTGTTTGCCTCCTCTGTTCGCAGCGCCGACGAATTTATGCATAGCGCCTGAAACTCTTAACAGTTTTGCAGAAAAAACGCCCAGAAATGTTTTCAATGGCTCTCCTTCTATTTTAAAGACAAAAATGAGTAGGGAAGGGGGAAAAGACCTGTATAATTCCTTTTGAAAAACTGATTTCATAATCAAACCCACTTTCTAATTTTTATTTTCCCTTCTTTCTCTTTCACTGTCTTTGTGGTTCTTTTGTCCTGTAGGTGGCAGAACCCTTAGAAAAAATGTTTTTTTGCTTGGGTTGGAGCATTTTGATGTTTCCCTTATATTTTCAAACTCTTTAACATGCTCAAACTTTGCCTCTTACCTACATTTGGAAATATGAACCTGTTTTTGAAAATCAAAGGTCATTTTGACAGTTTTGAGAAAAAAGGTAGAAAATGACATTAGTGCTCCTTGAAGGTTTTCCCCTTTCTCTTTTCATGGATTTCAACACCTGTAAACAGTAAGCTTGTGATGATTTTGGCACCTTTACCTTGGAATATTTAGTCTTGCATCTTTATGCCTTTGATTGCTTGGTGAATAAACTGAAAAGAAGAAATTAAACCTTCTTTCAATTGACATCTTGTTATGTTTCCTCTTTAAAGTAATGAAAACCTATTGGTGTGAAAACCCTAGCAGTTGCTATCAACAACTTCTTTAGTTTCCACATGTGCCATCATTGTGATAAACATTAGGTTTGTTTTTACCTTATCAATCTTCCTGTAGGTAGCCTATCTTTGACAGTCCTGCAAAAGTGTCTTTCATGGCTAATCTATCTCTTGCAGAATATAATTTTGATAAGGAAACCAGTTTGGAGGCTTCTCTGCTTTTTAGACCAACTATATGTCTGTTTCTTTGATCATGTTGACAATGATATATCTTTGGTTCCTTCTTAGTATTTTCAACTCATGCTTGCTTCCCTTTTGACCATTTTGAAATCTTCTGACTATATTTGAAAACTCAGGCCCTTGCACTGATACTCTTTGTTATTTGTCATTTTGGTGAGGTGGAATCAGTGTCTCTTTGTCAAACCCTTAGAGGGAAAATTAAAACCCTTTGAATGCCATATGGTATTATGAAGGAGGCTTTATCATCATTTTTTTGACTAGTTTATCATTCTTCCCAAACTCCTAGGTTTTAGGGCTATTAGAAAAAAGTAAATATTGTTGTCTTTTAGGTTCTCTAAAACCTTTCAAAACTAATTAATTATTTCTAAAAATCTTCAATGTGCACTGGATGGAGTTGAAGGTGACCTTCGTCCTTGTAGGGCTATTACTAATTCCTGCTTTGGCACATTGATTTTCAAATTGGTCACAAAAACCCTGATTCTCTAAAACATATGCCTGCTTCTCTCTCTTTGCTGTTGATGGTCCTTTTGTGATGATTTTTCCTATTTACCTCACCTCTTTTCTAGGTTTATGGCCATCTTGATCTTTTTCCAGTAATGTGAGCAAGGGCGGCTTTCCCTTGAAGAGTTTGTGCACTAGGGCAAGGAGGCCTTTCTTGAATGGCCCTTTGATCAATTTATGGACAAAGTTACTTGTCCCTTTTCTTCTTTGGAAAGCAGTCTCCTTATAGAGATATAACAAATATTTTAAGATAAAAAATCCACCCTATGACTTGTGAAACCCTAGGTGACCTAGTGGAAGGTTCCTTGGACTTGGCTTTGGAGTAAAAACTTAGATTTTGGGGTTGTCAAGTGTAAAACAGAGTTTATGATAAACTGATGTATTGAAGATCCAAAATCCAATGTACTTGATTTATCTAAAGAGCTTACAGAGACAATTTTAAGACCATCAATGCTTGGGGTATTTTTGGGAGACAAAAAAGAGTTGTTTGATTAGTGGCCTTAGGTAGCAGTGGGGTTTTTTAGGCTAAACAAAACAAAGGATTTGGGCCAAAGGTAACAAAATATAGACAAAAGGAGTAACATGAGCCCCTAATGGGTTTTCTAGGATTGGTAAGCATGGCTTGACATGATGGGATGATGAGATAGTGAAAAAATAATCTTAAGGATGATGAAGGCAGTGATATTTCTAGAACTCACAATGTTCATGAAATTTTTTTCTAGAAATCTAGGGAAATCATTTAGTCATCTATGAAGGAAAAAAATTACTGATGACTAACAGTGGCTCCACTTGGGGAGGGAAAATCATTCAGGAGGTGTCCAGAACTTCAGATTTCTGGTATTATGGAGACCAGTGCCTCATCCATTGGGCATATTTTTACCTCTGTTCTCTTGCTGATGCCTGCTTGAAGCTATGATCTCAATAATCTTGAAAGATATGATTAGCTCAACTTCATATCTACCTACCCAACCTACTTGCCTAACAATTTTTTTTCCTTTGGGTGCATTTGGATTAGCCACCCTTGACATTTTTTCTTTTGAAAGCAAAACAAACTATCTACTTCTATCTTATTTCTTCCCGGAGTTCAAATTATGCTAATGAACTCCTTTGATTCTCTACCTAGACTATTCAGCTGTCAAGGTCAAACTGTTTGACAGGATTTATTCACTAAGCTATAAACATGAAATTGAAAGCATGGTTTAAATCGGGATTAAACAATCTGACTTACCATGTGTTTGTGGCATAAGAACAAGCTGCACACAAATGTTATTTTTGTACAAAATAAGACTAAGAAAAATCAGAGCTGTGATACATTGTTTGCTATTCATCCCCATTTTTCTCCTTGGTTCAGTTTTAAGCATGTGGAACCAATATCTTTCATTCCTAATATATCATGTTTGACAAGTCAAGTTTGAATGATTTGAAAATCTCTCTTTCACTAACTTATCGGCAATAAATTGAAAACATGTTCAACCATGATTAGGCTAGATGATTGAACAAGGCTTTTTTGGAACATGTAGTGGAATTTAGGCTTGCACACTTTCAATGGTATTTTTTTGTGGGTATGGGGCTATACCTCTTTTTTCGAATCTGCCCTATTTTTTCATCTTTTCTCTATTTTTGTATTTTAAAAACAATCTACAACTAAAATATGCTCAAAGGTTGAGCTTATTTGCATGCCTATCTATCCTAATCTAATTTACACATGAGATATACATTCATTTGGGGAACTCCCTTTTCCAATAAAACCAATCAAGCAGATGGCTGCATGAGGGATCTTGGTTCAACTCTTTGAGGGTGCTGACAAAATTAAAAGGCCACTTCCACCTCACTTGCTTTTGGGCAGTAATGCTTAAAATTTTTCTCACACTTTGCAAAAAACTATTCTTGGAAGAACACACTCCTCCTTTAGATTTCTCAAGGAAAACAACAAATGGATCTTGGAATAACACCTGATCTAGAGGATTTGAGACATAAGCTTCATTCAGGACTACTCCTTCTTCCACTTGGCTATGCTTGGGACTCTTTTAGGAAAGAAAATCCACCTCTTCCTCATGATCTTTTGAACTGGTAGATTCATAATATATGGCAATGTTATCCTCTAACAAACCTGATGTGCCTTGATAGAGTGAGCTGAGATCTGTGTGAAAACCACCATGTTGATGAGTAGGAGCATTCTTTGGCAACAAATCTTCTTGAGAAAGAAGTGCAACAACTTTCTTGTGATCATTAATTTCCATGCCTTCATCTGCAATTTGAAATTCAAAGGAACTTGGTGGCTGCAAATATGAAGTTAAGGAGGATTCCATGTTCCAAATTATTTCCTCAACCATTTCAGGAGAAGGCTCCTCATTAACAACTTGCTCAAGAAGTTCCTCATTCTCCCCAACCTCAACATCAAAGCTGAAAGACTACTGATTTCCAATTATGTGAAAGTTATTTCTGATGGACTGAAGTGAAGTAGAGCAAAGGGTCAGAGACTCCTCACTTAATTCTAAACTTTCAAGGCTTTCCTCATCAGTGTCATAGGTGACCTATATTGGCGCTTACTTTTTTCAAGCTGATGATAGCGAACTTCATCCCACAAATCAATTGTTGGTTGCTCTGCAAGGTTAGTTTTTGTTTGGAGGACATCATCATCAGACTGATCAAACTTTGGAAAATTATCAACATAAGTAACATCACCAACTATACATATTGGACTATCATATTGTTTTTCTTCGTGTTAAAATATACATCCATTTTCTGATCTATGATAGCTGGGATTAGGAGGAAAATAAATAGAATTGTTCTATTCATATGAAGGTTTAGAGGCTGATTGCATGCTTATAAGCTTATTTATCTCCCCTTCAGTTAAAAAAGGAGGCATTTTTATATTTTTTTGGATAGAACTACAACAGTCCTCGTTCTCTTGTGAAGGCTAATTCTGAGGCTGGATGTCTTCTTGAGACTCACCTGGAAAAAATGATGAATCATCACTTGGGCTTTTAGAGAGGTCTTGTGGGTTCTCTTTCATTACTTGAATTATTTCATCCTCAACCAACCCATCTTGATTTGTGTGGTAGTTAACTTGAGCATGAAATCCATGAATTTCCTCTGAAAAATCCTCAGGGTGCCAATTTATTTTTATAATCTGAAATGAATCAAAGCATAAAGGTAGAGATCCTAAAGGTGTTGACTCATTCTCTATTTTGGATTATCTGGTTTCAAGATGGCTTAAGGGGAATACCTCTAGATATGCAAAAGGGTTTGTATCATCTATCTTGCCCTTGATTGATTCTTCAGAGCAATGCTCTCTGTTTCTATTTGCAATTTGTTTGTAATGCTCTCTGAATAGTGAATACAAGATGTAGGAAGGTATCCAGTACTTACTTGACAACTTTCTACATCTTCTTCCTTGCAATCTAGTTAGCATGCATATTTTGATTGTTTCTCTTGCCTTGTAGTCACTGAGTTTTTTCTTCCCAAGTAAATAGTCTTGGTTGTTTTGAATGACCAGATCCAGCCTCACCCTTGTATTCTTTCTCTTTCCTTTCCATTTTATGCATCATTTTGTTGGCTACATTCGTCAACATTTTTAGCTTTATTTTTGAAGAAATCAATTTCTCTTGAGCTACTTTGTCCTTATTTATTGATTTTAACTTTGCCTCTCTTTCCATTATGTTGTATTCCATAGTAATTGCCATATTTTTCATTTCTTCCACATTTGAAGGATCTCTTTCTCTTATCTAGAATGCCATTTCTAGGTCAAAAGCATTTGGGTATTGCAAGAGGGCCTACCCTTGGGGTGGCTTTATATTAGCAGGTATTGAATTGTATACTTTATTGAACCTGGCTGAAAAGTGTTGTACTATCTCCCTTGGTTTTATTTTCAAATGATTGTATTCCCTTATGATGAGAAAAAAAATTTCCATGACTGCCCACTTATCTAGGAAAACTTGAGTGAATTGATGAAAATTGATAATGCTGGCAGCTGGAAGGTCTTTAAACCAACTCTTTATTTTTCCATGTAATGATAAGGAAAACATTCTAATACGCACATCATCTTCTCCTACTTCAAATAGGTAAAGTAAATTCTCATGATTTTGAATTGTTGTTCAGCAGTGATCTTTGTATTTTCTCCATCGAAATATGGTAGTTTATTTGCAAGTTTTGAAGGGAGGGGCTGGAGGATAAGAGGAAAAAGTAGAGGCTTATATATTTCTGGGACCTTTGTGGGTATAGATAGTGCAACAAGAGACTTATGACTATTTGAGGTTTTGGCAAGAGTAAGAGAAATAGCGTGAGGCTCATGTTTCACTAGGTATTTCACAGTTGAATCTAGGAGTGGCACAGGTTTATAAGTCTGCTCATGGTCTGAAATTTGAGGCTCAACTTCTTTAGGCTTGAGATTTTTCAAATAATTAATGTGGATCTCATCAGTGTTCTCTTGATCAGGTTTAAATAAGGAAATTATTATAAAAACAATAATTTCTTCAATCCAACCTAGGCCTGATTTCTCTTTCTTTCTAGGATGACTAGTCATGTTTTAGGTTCTTCCTCTAGTGGAGTCTTTAGGTATTTCTATAGTCGTGGAGTCACCAGGTGGATGATTTCATCTATGTTGTCTACCATCAGCATGACTGAGAGTGCTTAATTCATTCCTAGAGAAGTCTATGAGAGCTAGTGGGGTCAACATGGCTACTGAAGACCAGTGGAGTTGCCAGGTGGATGATTTTTACTGTTTTAAGGATGTTCTTGTTGTCCACCATCAACAACCAAATACCAATCTAAGGATTTTTGTGAGTTTTCTGAGATCTAAGGAATACTTCATTTTTCACTAACTCAGAAGGTCCCACCGTGATCACCCGAATGTTAGTGTGGCGATGGGGTGGCAGATTCACTGGTTTTCTAAGTCAAAATGAGGGTCTAAAGAGTTTTAAGAGGTATTCAGGCAACTATATACTCAGAAAGTCCCACCGTGATCGCCATAATGTTAGTGTCCCGTGATTTGGCAGATTGGTAGACCAAATGACAAGGTAAAATGGAACTAGTCTTTGAAGTCCCAGGACATAGCCTTCCTGAACTCAGAGAGGGCTCTCTCTATAAGGTGCAAAGGATGTGTTCTTTTTGCTCTAGGGTTTTTATTTTAGGCTAGTTATTAAGTATAGGGTTTCTTGATTATTTTGGTTGGGTAAGATGGTCAAGTAGGATAGGTGGAGTGAGAGTCTTTCAAAGCCATTGGGCTATGGAGTCAAATGAAATTCAAGGGTGTCTTAATAATCAATTAGAGTGCAGTGCAAGGCCAATCTAGCAAGGTGAATGGATCCTTAAGGTTATGAGTAAAATGGGATGGACATCAAATTTGGGAAAAAATATGAGGTCTTAAATACTGATAGTTAAAAGTTATAACTCATGAGGTAGGGAAAACCATTAAGCTCAATGAACAATACTTAAACTGATAAATATCGAAGATAAACATTCCAGTGAAACATAGAAAGCATAAGAAGTTCTAACTTTAGTAAATTCACCTTCAGAATTTGGGAAAACATACAAGATAGCACAATAATTCAATCTATGAAGAGGGAACTCCTAAACATCATAAATAAAGCCATAAAGAACTCTAAAATAAGTTGGTATACATGGAAAAATGGCAAGATCGAACGAGACCTCTTTGACTTAACCTATCAAACAATACTCCATAGAAAGGTTCCAAGACAAAGTTTTAGACAGTCTTTAATAAGCAGGGCATACCGTGAATAATATTTTTTAACCAACATATTAATCCATAAATGAAACTAACAAGCATAAGGAGACTTGAAGAGCAACTAAGAACTCTTCAAACACAACCAACTGAGTAAAACATTAAGGCTATAACAAATAGGAGGACTGAGGTGCCTCAAAGAGCATGTCTCAACCTATACTTTTCTGATTTATAGCAGCTAATAGGAGTGAAACACAATGATAACAAGGAAACATATACAAATTAAGAAGAGATCCCCATTCACCAAGCTAAGGAATCCTACAAACAAGATTTTCCATCATCAAGCCAAAGAAGCAATTCATCAACTCCACAACACCAATTTCTTCTCCAAGCTCATAAAACCTTGTATATTGCTCTCAAATCTCATCAAATGCCAACCAAATAAATAAGGGCCTCATGCTCTATTTATGGAGCGAAAGAGGACTAAACCCTAAATATGTTAGGAAAATGTCAAATTCAACCATAAATGTCATGTATGGCCAAGAGACCATGCAAGGCCCAAGGCACATAATATCCTAAGAAATAAATGCCAAAATAACTATTCGCACCTAGTTCTAGAGTGTTTTGCCTCAAAAAACTCAAAAATATCAATTTGCAATAAATGAGTGTGTTTTGTTGACTTTTGGTCCAAAACACACGTGGACAATCTTTGTGCGTAGCGCCACTTTAGCAGAAAATAGGGTCTCGTGTAACTACGGTTTGGACCCCTTCCCTATGCCGTGTTTGGCTCCGTGATGGGTCGTTGGAAAGCCTGATGAGTCTACTTTCCATAAATTCTTGATTTTTCCTGAATGAGTGCCATTTTCCTGTCCAAAAACCCATTCTCCAAAAACTTCTCTGTGCACAGCACCTTGCCTGAAAATGAGGCAGAATGGTCAAAATTTGGGTGTGTTTTGACCTTTTGGGGAGTCAAAACTGCTCCAAATGATCTGAAATTTTGTGAGAAGACTAATGATTATGAGAGGAATCCAAAAAAGTAATTTTTTTGAGCTGAGGCTGTACCAAATTTGTGTCTAGCACCTAGGGTGCTGCGCATAGAGGCCTCAAAAATTCAAAAACACAACATTTTCCTCAATTTGGCCCAAAATTTGTGGAGAGGTCCCTCAAGAGGTCTTGGACACCTGTTGAGAAGCCTCAACCAAAAATCCAAGGCTATCATAATCTTTTGCCCTTTTTAGGTTTTTTAGCTCTACGAGGGCCTCCTTTAGTTTGGCACAAGCAAGCATGTTTTTCTTTACATAGTGCTTGGTCATTTTCTTCTGGAGAGCAAGGTCCCTTTTCACCTTCTTGAAATGCTTGTGCTCATCTTTGTAATACTGAATGACACCTTGTGCCATCTAAAAATCTCTTTCCCACTCCCTAAGCTATGTATCTTTGGTTAAGAGTAGCAATCTGGTGGCCATATCTTTGTCCTCATTGTCACTGTCTAGATCAATGAATTGAGGTTCTTGAGAAGTTTTCTTGATTCTATTAATTCTCCTCACCTTTACCTGCTGCTAAATTCTTTCCACATTTTCCTTTCTCTTTTTCAATGGCTTGGTAGCTTGAGAAGAGATGGCCCTTTGCCTTTTTGAGGCAGCAAACACATCTCTCTTCCCTTTGTGATATGTGCATGTGAGAGGAGTGACAATGGTAGTCTTGAATATGTTTTCCTCATTGCTTTGACCCTTGTTATTGTTGTCACCAACTTTTTCATTTTTTCCGTGGCTTCGATGAGTCACCTCATGCCTCATTGGGTCATTTATTTCTTGATATTTAGCATCCTCATCATCATTGTCTTCACTGTCTTCCATACTGCCATATTGGCCTTCAAATTGATCATTACCTTCCTCACTTGCCTCACTTTGACCTTGTTCCTCATGAAGGTCTTTTTCTTCATTATCTTCTGGGCTATCTTCACTCCAATTATCATTAGGAGGCTGATTTGTGTCATGACATTCATGACAAATGTCATGACTGTCATGAATATCTCTTGGCTGTCTTGCTCATCACTGACTGTCCTATAAATGTCATTTCCTTAGTCATTGCCTGCCTCTTCAAACTCTGTTTCATCCTCACTGTTTTCCTCTTCTTGATCTTCTATTTCCTCCTCATCTCCCTCTGTTTATTCAAGTTCATCATCTTCATTCATATGGCCACTATTTTCACTATGAGTATGCTCACTGTCATGCTCATGCACATTTTTCTCTTGGTTGTCCTATTCATCTTCTTACTGATTTTCATCCTCATCATTTTCTTCACTATCTTCTTGATCTTCATCTTGCTCATTAGCACCACCTTTTTCTGTACTTGGGAGTGATTCATTAGTATCACTATCACTGTTTTACTCCAAGTGATCACTGTCTTTGTCCTCATGACTGCCATGTTCATCACCCTCCTCATTGTCATCATCATCCTCCTACTCTTCCTCATTAAACTCTGTATCTACCCTACTGTTTTCATCACTTTCATCATCATCTTCCTGTTCCTCATTGCTACTGTCACCTCCTTGTTCCTCATTTAACTCTGTATCTGCCTCATTGTTTTCTTCATCTCCACTTTCATCTGCTTGTTCCTCATTATCACTGTCATCATCTTGATTTGATGCATCAGGAGAAGAGGAAAGAGGTAGGTTTCCTTGTGGAGAAGGCATAGGTAGAGGTGATGGAGGAGTGGAGGCAAGTGAGTGTGAAGTGGAGGGAAAATTTTGTTGAATGAAGGCTTGTGGATTTGCAAATATATCATGTGAGATGAAAACTTCCCAAGGGATTCCATGCTTCTCCAGCTGGTGTAAAACAATCATATTAATCAAGGAGTGGTGAAAAAGGCTTTGCATTTGGTTGGAATAACTCCTTTTATTGACTACTGAAGTCATCTTGTCAATGCTCCGGTAGAGATAGTATGGTAGGTTTAGCAATTTAACCCTGGTGAAGTGCATTTGCATCCCTGTTGATAACTAGGTTTGAGGAAGGGCTCATAGTAGCTTAAGGCCAATTTCTTCTTCTTGAACCATTTTTCACCAATAACTGGTATTCCTGTGGCTTTAGCAATGGATTTATATGATAGTTCAAACTTTACTCCTGCTAGGTTGACCTGGTGGTTTTGTAGGTTGAGATTGAACAACATAGTCAACTCTGAGTGGTTTTGGACCTTTTTAACCTTCTCACAGAACTGATAGCATCCAACATCTTGAAAACATGTAAGGATAATGGGAGGAGAGGTGATTTGAATGGTATCTAAAGGCTCAAACCTATTAACCTTTCCTCCCTTGTGTTTTGGCTTGATAGGCCTTTGGCCTTCATCACCACTGGTACTAATCTCTTCTCTAGACATGGTTGTTGATTATATCTATGAACAAAATGGTTTTCTAGCTTGGTGAGAGCTTTAGGTCTAGAGAGGAAAAATGAGTGATGGTGAGGGCATATTTTAGAAAATGAGGGCAAAATGAAGTAAGTCTAGGAAGAGGCTTGCTGGTACTGAGTGTCTTTACACCAATTACCACTCTCCAATTGGTATATCCTTTCCCTGGAGGTTTAAATGATGGTTGGCATGAAGATTAGGGTTTAGCCAATTTAGGTTTTTAATATTCTCTTTAATTTATGAAAAATATCACTTGGAGGGCAAATAAGAGGGACCACCAACCTTTTCAAACTTTGTGCAGGAGCCTAGAGGAAAAAAAATTTTGATTTTGGAAACTTTTGGGCAAATCGGGCCAAAACTCCTCTGTGCGTAGTGCAACTTGACAGGCCGTTCCTATCGATCCTCCCTATGCATAGCTTTGGGTCGGGTCGGCGGTTGGCAGGCCTATGCACATTGCTGGAGGGTTTGTGGGCCAATTGGGCGAGTTAACAGGCCTGTCGGGCCTTCTCGGTGTGCAGCGTCGTTGAACATCGGGCAGTCGGGTGCCAGACTGGGCATGTACGCAGTGCCACCGCCAGTGTGTAGCACCTCCTCTCCAGTGCGTAGCTCAGTGCTAAATTGCACTGTGTCTGCCTCCTCTGTGCATAGCACTGATGGCTCTATGTGTAGCTCCTTCGTTGGTGCGTAGCGCCTGAAACTCTTAACAATTTTGCAGAAAAAAACGCCAAAAAATGTTTTCAACATCTCTCCTTCTCTTTTAAACACAAAAATGAGTAGGGAAGGGGGTAAAATACCTTTATACTTCCTTTTGAAAAAATAATTTCATGATCAAACCCACTTTCTAATGTTTATTTTCCCTTCTTTATTTTTCACTGTCCTTGTTGTTCTTTTGTCCTGTAGGTGGAAGAACCCTTACGAAAAATGTTTTTTTGCTTGGGCTGGAGCATTTTGATGTTTCCCCTCAGATTTTAAAACTCTTTAACAAGCTCAAATTGTGCTTCTTACCTACATTTGGAAATATGAACCTATTTTTGAAAAGCAAAGGTCATTTTGACATTTTTGAGAAAAAAGGCAGATAGTGACATTAGTGCTCCTTGAAGGTTTTCCCCTTTCTATTTTCATGGATTTCATCACCTGTAAACAGTAAGCTTGTGATCATTTTTGCACCTCTACCTTGGAATCTTCAGTCTTGCATCTTTATGCCTTTGATTTCTTTGTGAATAAACTGAAAAGAAGAAATTAGACCTTCTTTCAACTGACCTCCTGTTATGTTTTCTCTTTAAAGTAATGAAAACCTGGTGTGAAAACCCTAGCATTTGGTATCAACAACTTCTTTAGTTTCCACATGTGCCACCATTGTGATAAACATTAGGTTTGTTTTGACCTTATCAATCTTCCCGTAGGTAGCCTATCTTTGACAGTCCTGCAGAAGTGTCTTTCATGGCTAATCTATCTGTTGCAGAATATACTTTTGATAAGGATACCAGTTTGGAGGCTTCTCTGCTTTTTAGACCAATTATATGTTTGTTTCTTTGATCATGTTGACAGTGATATATCTCTAGTTCCTCCTTAGTCTTTTCATCTCATGCTTGCTTCCATTTTGACCATTTTGAAATCTTCTGACTGTATTTGAAAACTCAGGCCCTTGCACTGATACTCTTTGTTATTTGTCCTTTTGGTGAGGTGGAATCAATGTTTCTTTGTAAAACCCTTAAAGGGAAACTTGAAACCCTTTCAATGCCATCTGCTATGATGAAGGAGGCTTTATCATCATTTTTTTGACCAGTTTGTCATTCTTCCCAAACTCTTAGGTTTTAGGGATGTTAGAAAAAAGTAAATAGTGTTATCTTCTAGGCTCTCTAAAACCTTTCAAAACTCATTAATTATTTCTAAAAATATTCAATGTGCATTAGATGGAGTTGAAGGTGACCTTCATCCTTGCAGTGCTAGTACTAATTCCTGCTTTGGCACATTGTCTTGCCAATTGGTCACAAAAACCCTGATTCTCTAAAACATATGCCTGCTTCTTTCTCTTTGCTGTTGATGGTCCTTTTGTGATGATTTTTCCTATTTACCTTACCTCTTTTCTAGGTTGATGGCCATCTTGATCTTTCTGCAGCAATGTGAGCAAGGGCAGTTGTCCCTTGCAGAATTTGTGCACTAGGCCAAGGAGGCCTTTCTTGAATGGACCTTTGATCAGTTTATAGACAAAGTTACTTGTCCCTTTTCTTCTTTGGAAAGCAGTCTCCTTATAGAAATAGAACAGAGACTTCAAGATAACAAATCCACCCTATGACTTGTGAAACCCTAGGTGACCTAGTGGAAGGTTCCTTGGACTTGGCTTTGGAGTAAAAACTTAGATTTTGGGGTTGTCAAGTGTAAAATAGAGTTTATGATAAACTGATGTATTGAATATCCAAAATAAAATGTACTTGATTTATCTAAAGAGCCTACACAGACAATTTTGAGACCATCAATGCTTAGGGTATTTTTGGGAGACAAAAAAGAGTTGTTTGATTGGTGGCGTTAGGTAGCAGTGGGGTTTTTAGGCTAAACAAAAAATAGAATTTGGGCCAAAGGTAACAAAATATATACAAAAGGAGTAACATGATCCCCTAATGGGTTTTCTGGGGCTGGTAAGCATAGCTTGACATGATGGGATGATGAGATAGTGAAACAATTATCTTAAGGATGATGAGGGCAGTGAGATTTCTAGAACTCACAATTTTCATGAACTTTGTTTCTATAAATCTAGGGAAATCATTTAGTCATTTGTGAAGGCAAAAAATTACCGATGACTAATAGTGGCACCACTTGGGGAGGGTAGCTCCTTTTCAGGAGGTGTCTAGAACTTCAGATTTCTGGCTTTATGGAGACTAGTGCCTCATCCATTGGGCAGATTTTTACCTCTTTTCTCTTGCTGATGCCTCCTTGAAGCTATGATCTCAATAATATTGAAAAATATGATTAGCTAAACTTCAGATCTACCTACAAAAACTACTTGCCCAACATTTTTTTTTTCTTTGGGTGCATTTGGATTAGCCAACCCTTGACATTTTTTATTTTGAAAGAAAAACAAACTATCTAATTCTATCTTATTTCTTCCCAGCGTTCAAATTATGATAATGAACTCCATTGATTCTCTACCTAGGCTATTCAACTTTCAAGGTGAAAATGTTTGACAAGATTCATTCACTAAGCTATAAACATGAAATTGAAAGCACGGTTTAAATCAGGATTAAACAATCTGACTTAACATGGGTTTGTGGCATAAGAACAAGCTGCACACAAATGTTATTTTTTTACAAAATAAGACTTAGAAAAATCTAGGTTGTGATACATTGTTTTCTATTCATCCCCATTTTTCTCCTTGGTTCTGTTTTAAGCATGTGGAACCAATATCTTTCATTCCTAATCTATCCTGTTTGACAACTCAAGTTTGAATGATTTGACAAGCTCTCTTTCACTAACTTATCGGAAATAAATTGAAAACATGTTCAACCATGATTAGGCTAGATGACTGAACAAGGCTTTTTGGAACAAGTAGTGGAATTTAGGCTTGCACACTTTCAGTGGTACTCTTTTTTGGGTATGGGGCTATACCTCTTTTTTCAAATCTACCCTCTTTTTTCATCCTTTATCTATTTTTTTATTTTCAAAACAATCTATAACTAAAACATGCTCAAAGGACGAGCTTATTTTCATGCCTATCTATCCTAATCTAATTTACACATGATATATACATTCATTTGGTGAACTCTCTTTTCCAATACAATCAATCAAGTAGATGATTGCATGAGGGATCTTGGTTCAACTCTTTGATGGTGATGACAAAATTAAAAGGCCACTTCCACCTCACTTGTTTTTGGGAAATAATGCTTAAAATTTTTCTCACACTTTGCAACACACTGTTCTTGGCAGAACACACTCCTCCTTTAGATTTCTCAAGGAAAACAACAAAAGGATCTTGGAATAATACCTAATCTAGAGGATTTTAGACATAAGCTTCATTCAGGACTACTCCTTCTTCCACTTGGATATGCTTGGGACTCTTTTGGGAAAGAAAATCCACCTCTTCCTCATGATCTTATGAACTGGTAGATTCATCATATATGGCAATGTTATCCTCTAACAAACCTTATGTGCTTTGATAGAGTGAGACGAGTTATGTGTGAAAACCACCATGTTGATGAGTAGGAGCATTCTTTAGCAACAAATCTTCTTGAGAAAGAAGTGCAGCAAATTTGTTGTGATCATTAATTTCCATGCCTTCATCTGCAATTTTTAATTCAAAGGAACTTGGTGGCTCCAAATCTGGAGTTAAGGAGGATTCCATGTTCCAAATGATTTCCTCAACCATTTTAGGAGAAGGATCCTCATTGAAAACTTTCTCAAGAAGTTCCTCATTCTCCTCAACCTCAACATCAAAGCTAAAAGACTACTGATTTCCAATTATGCGAAAGTTATTTCTGATGGACTGAAGTGAAGTAGAGCAAAGAGTCAGAGACTCCTCACTTACTTCTAAACTTTCAAGGCTTTCCTCATCAGTGTCATAGGTGACCTGTATTGGCTGCTTACTTTTTTCAAGCTGATGATAACGAACTTCATCCCACAAATCAACTATTGATTTCTCTGCAAGGTTAGTTTCTGTTTGGAGGACATCATCAATAGACTGATCAAACTTTGAAAAATTATCAACATAAGTAACATCACCAACTATAAATATTGGACTATTAGATCGTTTCTCTTCGAGTTGAAATATAAATCCATTTTCTGATCTATGATAGCTGGGATTAGGAGGAAAATAAATAGAAATTTTCTGTTCATATGAAGGTTTAGAGGCTGATTGCATGCTTATAAGCTGATTAATATCCCCTTCAGTTAAAAAAGGAGGCATTTTTTATCTTTTTTTGGATAAAACTAAAGAAGTCCTCGTTCTCTTGTCAAGGATGATTTTGAGGCTGGATGTATCCTCGAGACTCATCTGGAAAAGATGATGAATCATCAATTAGGTTGTTAGAGAGGTCGTGTAAGTTCTCTTTCATTTCCTGATTTATTTCATCCTCAACCAACTCTTCTTGATTTGTGTGGTAGTTAACTTGAGCATGAAATCCATGAATTTCCTCTAATAGATCCTCAGGGTGACAATTTCTTTTTATAATCTGAAATGAATCAAAGCATAAAGGTATAGATCCTAAAGGTGTTGACTCATTCTCTATTTCAGATTGTGTGGTTTCAAGATGGCTTAAGGGGAAGACCTATGGATCTGCAAAAGGGTTTGTATCATCTATCTTGCCCTTGATTGATTCTTCAGAGTAATGCTCTCTGTTTCTATTTGAAATTTGTTTGTAATGCTCTCTTAATAGTTAAGCACGAGTTGTAGGAAGGTATCCAGTACTTACTTGACAACTTTCTACATATTCTTCCTTGCAATCTAGCTCAGCATGCATATTTTGATTGTTGCTCTTGCCTTGTAGTGACTGAGTTTGTTCTGCCAATGTAAATAGTCCCGGATGTTTTGAATGACCATATCCAACCTCACCCTTGTATTCTTTCTCTTTCCTGTCCATTATATGCATCATTTTGTCGGTTGCATTCGTCAACATTTTTAGCTTTATTTTTGAAGAAATCAGTTTCTCTTGAGCTACTTTGTCCTTATTTATTTCTTTTAACTTTGCCTCTCTTTCCAGTATGTTGTATTCCACAGTGATTGCCATATTATGCATTTCTTCCAGGTTTGAAGGATCTCTTTCTCTTATCTGGTATGCCATTTCTGGGTCAAAAGCATTTGGGTATTGCAAGAGGGCCCACCCTTGGGGTGGCTTCATCTTAGTAGGTATTGAATTGTATACTTTATTGAACCTGGCTGAAAAGTGTTGTACTGTCTCCCCTGGCTGTCTTTTCAAATTTTTGTATTCCCTTATGATGAGAAAAAAATTTCCCATGACTGCCCACTTATCTAGGAAAACTTGAGTGAATTGATGAAAATTGATAATGCTTGCAGCTGGAAGGTCTTTAAACCAACTCTTAAGTTTTCCATGTAATGATAAGGAAAACATTATAATACACACATCATATTCTCCTACTTCAAATAGGTCAAGTAAATCCTCAATATTTTGAATATGTTGTTTAGTAGTGATCTTTGTATTTTCTCCATCGAAATATGGCAGCTTATTTTCACGTTTTGCAGGAGGGGCTGGAGGATAAGAGGCAAAATTAGAGGCTTATATCTTTCTGGGACCTTTGTGGGTATATATAATGCAACAAGATACTTATGACTATTTGAGGTTTCAGCAAGAGCAAGAGAAACAACATGAGGCTCATGTTTCACTAGGTCTTTCACAAGTGAATCTGGGAGTGGCACAGGTGTATAAGTCTACTCATGGTCTGCAATTTGAGGATCAGCTTATTTAGGCTTGAGATCTTTCCAATAATCAATATGGATCTCATCAGTGTGTTCTTGATCAGGTTTAAAGTAGGAAATTATTATAAAAACAATTATTTCTTAAATCCAACCTAGGTCTGAGTACTCTTTCCTTCTAGGATGACTGGTCATGTTTCAGGTTCTTCCTCCAGTGGAGTATTTAGGTCTTTATATAGTTGTAGAGTCACCGGGTGGACGATTTCATCTTTGATTTCTACCATCAGCATGATTGTGAGTGCTCAATGCATTCCCAGAGAAGTCTATGAGAGCTAGTGGGGTCAACATGGCCACTGAAGACCAGTTGAGTCGCCAGGTGGATGATGTTTACTATTTTAAGGATGTTCTTTTTGTCCACCATCAACAACCATATACCAATCTAAGCATGTTTGTGAGTTTTCTGAGATCTAAGGAATACTTCGTTTGCCACTAACTCAGAAGGTCCCATCATGATCGCCAGAACATTAGTGTGGCGATGAGGTGGCAGATTCATTGGTTTTCTAAGTCAAAATGAGGGTATAAAGAGTTTAAAAGGAATTCAGGCAACTATATACTCAGAAAGTCCCACCGTGATCGCCAGAATGTTAGTGTCCCGTGATTTGGTAGATTGGTAGACCAAATGATAGGGTAACATGGAACCAATCTTTGGAGTCCTAGGACCTAGCCTTCCTGAATTCAGAGAGGGATCTCTCTATAAGGTGCAAAGAATGTGTTCTTTTTGCACTAGGGTTTTGATTTTAGGCTAGTTATTAAGTATAGGGTTTGTTGATTGTTTTGGTTGGGTAAGATGGTCAAGTAGGATAGGTGGAGTGAGAGTCTGTCAAATCCATTAGGCTATGGAGTCAAATGAAAGTCAAGGGTGTCTCAACAATGAATCAAAGTGCAGTGCAAGGCCAATCTAGCAAGGTTAATGGATCCTTAAGGTTATGAGTGAAATGGGATGGGCATCAAATTTGGGAAAAACTAGGAGGTATTAAATACTCATAACCTTAAACCCTAAATATGGTAGGAAAATGTCAAATTCAACCATAAATGTCATTTATGGCCAAGAGACCATGTAAGGACCAAGGCACATAATATCCTGAGAAATAAATGCGAAAATAACTATTTGCACCTAATTCTAGAGTTTTTTGCCTCAAAAAACTCAAAAATATCAATTTTCAATAAATGAGTGTGTTTTGTTGACTTTTGGTCCAAAACACACTTAGACAGTCTTTGTGCACAACACCACTTCAGTAGAAAATAGGGTCTTGTGTAACTAAGTTTTGGATGCCTTCCCGATGCCGGATTTGGCTCTGTTATGGCTCGTTGGAAAGCCTGATGAGTATAATTTCCAAAAACGCTTGATTTTTCCTAAATGAGTGCCATTTTCCTATCCAAAATCCCATTCTCCCAACACTACTCTATGCGTAGTACCTTGCCTGAAAATGAGGTAGAATGGTCAAAATTTGGGTGTTGTTTGACCTTTTGGGGGGTCAAAACTACTCCAAATGATCTAAAATTTTGTGAGAACATTGTGGATGATGAGAGGAATCCAAAAATGTAAATTTTGTGAGCTGAGGATGCACCAAATTTGTGTGTAGCGCCTAGGGTGTTGCGCACAAAGGCCTCAAAAATTCAAAAACACAAATTTTTGCTCAATTTGGCCCAAAATTTGTGGAGAGGTCCCTCAAGAGATCTTGGACACCTATTGAGAAGCATCAGCCAAAAATTGAAGGCTATCATGCTCGTTTTCCCTTTTTAGTTTTTTTAGCTCTATGAGGGCCTCCTTCAGTTTGGCACAAGCAAGCATGTTTTTCTTTGCATAGTGCTTGGTCATTTTATTCTCGAGAGGAATGTACCTTTTCACCTTCTTGAAATTCTTGTGCTCATCTTTGTAATACTGAATGACACCTTGTGCCATCTAAAAATCTCTTTCCCACTCCCTAAGCTATGTATTTTTGGTTAAGAGTAGAAATCTAGTGGCCATCTCTTTGTCCTCATTGTCAGTGTCTAGATCAATGAATTGAGGTTCTTGAGAAGTTTTCTTGATTCTCTTACTTCTACTCACCTTCACCTGCTGCTCACTTCTTTCCATCTTTTCCTTGCTCTTGTTCAATGGCTTGATAGCTTGAGAAGTGACAGCCCTTTGCCTTTTTGAGGCAGCAAACACATCTCTCTTCCCTTTGTGATATGTGCATGTTAGAGCAGTGACAATGGTAGTCTTGAATATGTTTTCATCATTTCTTTGACCCTTGATATTATTGTCACGAGATTTTTCATTTTTTCCATGGCTTCCATGAGTCACCTCATGCCTCATTGGGTCACTGATTTCTTGATCTTTAACATCCTCATCATCATTGTCTTCACTGTCTTCCATACTGCCATACTGGCCTTCAAATTAATCATTACCTTCCTCACTTGCCTCACTTTGAACTTGTTCCTCATGAAGGTATTTTTCTTCTTTATCTTCTGGGCTATCTTCACACCCATTATCATTAGGGGGCTGATTTGTGTCATGACTGTCATGACTATCTCTTTGGTTGTCTTGCTCATCACTGAATATCCTATCAGTGTCATTTCCTTGGTCACTGTCTGCCTCTTCAAACTCTGTTTCAGCGTCACTGTTTTCCTCTTCTTGATATTCTATTTCCTCCTCATATCCCTCTGTTTCTTCAAGTTCATAATCTTCATTCATATGGCCACTGTTTGTACTATGACTATGCTCACTATCATGCTCATGCAAATTTTTCTCTTGGTTGTCCTGTTCATCTTCTTTCTGACTTTCATCCTCATAATTTTATTCACTATCTTCTTGATCTTCATCTTGCTCATTAGCACCACCTTTTTCTATACTTGGGAGTGATTCATTGGTATCACTATCACTGTTTTCCTCCAAGTGCTTACTATCTTTGTCCTCATGAATTCCATGTTCATCTCCCTCCTCATTGTCATCATCATCCTCCTGCTCTTCCTCATTAAACTCTGTATCTGCCCCACTTTTTTCATCACTTTCATCATCATCTTCTTGTTCCTCATTGCTACTGTCACCTCTTTGTTCCTCATTTAACTCTGTATCTGCCTCATTGTTTTCTTCATCTCCGCTTTCATCTACTTGTTCCTCATTATCACTGTCATCGTCTTGATTTGATGCATTAGGATAAGAGGAAAGAATAATTTTTCCTTGTGGAGAAGGCATAGGTAGAGGTGATGGAGGAGTGGAGGAAAGTGAGTGTGAAGTGGAGGGAAGATATTGCTGAATGAAGGCTTGGGTATTTGCAGATATATCATGGGAGATGAAAACTTCCCAAGGGATTCCCTGCTGCTCCAGCTAGTGTAAAACAATCATCTTAATCAAGGAGTGGTAAAAAAGGCTTTGCATTTGGTGGGCATAACTCCTTTTCTTGACTATTGAAGCCATCTTGTCAATGCTCGAGTAGAGATAGTATGGTAGGTTTAGCAATTTAACCCTGGTGAAGTGCATTAGTAGCCTTATGTGATATGAATAAATCCTAGAGTACCTCCCCTCACAAGTGAAGTACTTTATAATTTTCCTCATCAAGAGGGCATATCTCTCTAGCAGGTGGGAGAAGGGGAAAACAGTCTTGCAGACCTGTTGATAACTAGGTTTGAGGAAGGGCTCATAGTAGCTTAAGGCCAATTTCTTCTGCTTGAACCATATTTCACCAATATCTTTTATTCATGTGGCTTTAGCAATGGATTCATATGGTAGTTCAAACTTTACTCCTGCTAGGTTGACATGGTGGTTTTGTAGGCTGAGAATGAACAACCTAGTCAACTCTGAGTGGTTTTGGACTTGTTTAACCTTCTCAAAAAACTGATAGCATCCAACATCTTGAAAACATGAAAGAATCATGGGAGAAGAGGTGATTTGAATGGTATCTAAAGGCTCAAACCTGTTAACCCATCTTCCCTTGTGTTTTGGCTTGATAGGAATTTGGCCTTCATCACTACTGGTAGTGATCTCTTCTCCGAACATGGTTGTTGATTATATCTTTGAACAAAATGGTTTTCTAGCTTGGTGAGAGCTTTAGGTCTAGGGAGGAAAAATGAGTGATGGTGAGGGAAGATTTTAGAAAATGAGGGAAAAATGAAGTAAGTCTAGGAATACTTTCAGAGTTTAGGAAGAGGCTTGCTGGTACTGAGTGTCTTTACACCAATGACCACTCTCCAATTGGTAAATCCTTGCCCTGGAGGGTTAAATGATGGTTGGCATGAATATTAGGGTTTAGCCAATTTAGGTTTTTAATATTCTCTTTGATTTATGAAAAAGATCACTTGGAGGGCAAAGAAGAGGGGCCACCAACCTTTTCAAACTTTGTGCAGGAGCCTAGAGGCAAAAAAATTTGATTTTGGCCACTATTGGGAAAATCGGGCCAAAATGCCTCTGTGCGTAGCGCCACCCGATATGCCATTCCTGTTGGGCCTCACTGGGCATAGTGTCGGGTCAGTTCAGGTGGTTGGTAGGCCTGTGTTCAGTGCTGGAGGGTTTGCGGGCGAGTCGGGCGGGTTAACGGGCCTGTCAGTCCTTCTTGATGCGCAGCACCATTAAATGTTGGGCAGTCAGTGACGGACTAGGCATGTGCATAGTGCCTCTGCCAGTGCGTAGTGCCTCCTCTCCGGTGCGTAGCACAATGATTTTTTGCACTATGTCTGCCTCCACTGTGCACATCACCGACGACTCTGTGCGTAGCGCCTCTGTCGGTGCATAGTGCCTGAAACTCTTAACAGTTTTGCAGAAAAAAACACCCAGAAATGTTTTCAACGACTCTCATTCTCTTTTAAAGACAAAAATGAGTAGGGAAGGGGGAAAAATACCTTTATACTTCCTTTTGAAAAACTAATTTCATGATCAAACCCACTTTCTAATGTTTATTTTCCCTTCTTTATTTTTCACTGTCTTTGTCGTTCTTTTGTCCTGTAGGTGGCTAAACCCTTAGAAAAAATGTTTTTTTTCTTGGGCTGGAGAATTTTGATGTTTCCCCTCAGATTTTCAAAATCTTTAGAATTCTCAAATTGTGCCTCTTACCTACATTTGGAAATATGAACCTATTTTTGAAAAGCAAAGGTCATTTTGGCAGTTTTGAGAAAAAAGGCAGACAGTGACATTAGTTCTCCTTGAAGGTTTTCCCCTTTCTCTTTTCATGGATTTCAACACCTATAAACAGTAATATTGTGATCATTTTGGCACCTTTACCTTGGAATATTCAGTCTTGCATCTTTATGCCTTTGATTTCTTGGTGAATAAACTGAAAAGAAGAAATTAGACCTTCTTTCAACTGACCTCCTGTTATGTTTTCTATTTAAAGTAATGAAAACCTCTTGGTGTGAAAACCCTAGCAGTTGGTATCAACAGCTTCTTTAGTTTCCACATGTGCCACCATTGTGATAAACATTAGGTTTGTTTTGACCTTATCAATCTTCCTGTAGGTAGCCTATCTTTGACAATCTTGCAGAAGTGTTTTTCATGGCTAATCTATCTCTTGCAGAATATACTTTTGATAAGGAAACAAGTTTGAAGGCTTCTCTTATTTTTAGACCAATTATATGTTTGTTGTTTTAATCATGTTGACAGTGATATATCTTTGGTTCCCCCTTAGTCTTTTCATCTCATGCTTGCTTCCCTTTTGACCATTTTGAAATCTTCTGACTGTATTTGAAAACTCAGGCCCTTGCACTGATACTCTTTGTTATTTGTCCTTTTGGTGAGGTGGAATCAATGTCTCTTTGTAAAACCCTTAGAGGGAAACTTGAAAACCTTAGAATGCCATCTGCTATCATGAAGGAGGCTTTATCATCATTTTTTTGACCAGTTTGTCATTCTTCCCAAACTCCTCGATTTCAGGGCTATTAGAAAAAATTAAATAATGTTGTCTTCTAGGTTCTCTAAAACCTTTCAAAACTCATTAATTATTTCTAAAAATATTCAATGTGCACTGGATGGAGTTGAAGGTGACCTTTGTCCTTCCAATGCAAGTACTAATTCCTGCTTTGGCACATTGTTTTTCCAATTGGTTACAAAAACCATGATTCTCTAAAACATATGCCTGCTTCTTTCTCTTTGCTGTAGATGGTCCTTTTGTAATGATTTTTCCTATTTACCTTAACTCTTTTCTAGGTTGATGTCCATCTTGATATTTTTGCAGTAATGTGAGCAAGGGTAGTTGTCCCTTACAGAATTTGTGCACTAGGCCGAGGAGGCCTTTCTTGAATGGCCCTTTGATCAGTTTATGGACAAAGTTACTTGTCCCTTTTCTTCTTTGGAAAGCAGTCTCCTTATAGAGATAGAACAGAGACTTCAAGATAACAAATCCACTATATGACTTGTGAAACCCTAGGTGACCTAGTGGAAGGTTCCTTGGACTTGACTTTGGAGTAAAAACTTAGATTTTTGGGTTGTCAAGTGTAAAACAGAGTTTATGATAAACTGATGTATTGAATATCCAAAATCCAATGTAATTGATTTATCTAAAGAGCCTACAGAGACAATTTTGAGACCATCAATGCTTGGGGTATTTTTGGGAGACACAAAAGAGCTGTTTGATTGGTGGCCTTAGGTAGCAGTGGGGTTTTTTAGGCTAAACAAAACAGAGGATTTGGGCCAAAGGTAACAAAATATAGACAAAAGGATTAACATGATCCCTTAATGGGTTTTCTGGGATTGGTAAGCATAGCTTGACATGATGGGATGATGAGATAGTGAAAAAATTATCTTAAGGATGATGAAGGAAGTGAGATTTCTAGAACTCACAATTTTCATTAACTTTGTTTCTAGAAATCTAGGGAAATCATTTAGTCATCTGTGAAGGCAAAAAATTACTGATGACTAACAGTGGCACCACTTGGGGAGGGAAGCTCCTTTTCAGGAGGTGTCCAGAACTTTAGATTTCTAGCTTTATGGAGACTAGTGCCTCATCCATTGGACAGATTTTTACCTCTTTTCTCTTTTTGATTCCTCCTTGAAGCTATGATCTCAATAATATTGAAAAATATGATTAGCTAAACTTCAGATCTACCTACCAAAACTACTTGCCTAACATTTTTTTTTTATTTGGGTGCATTTTGATTGGCCAACCCTTGACATTTTTTCTTTTGAAAGAAAAACAAACTGTCTAATTCTATCTTATTTCTTCCCGGAGTTCAAATTATGCTAATGAACTCCTTTGATTTTCTACCTAGACTATTCAACTTTCAAGGTGAAACTGTTTGACAAGATTCATTCACTAAGCTATAAACATCATATTGAAAGCATGGTTTAAATCAGGATTAAACAATCTGACTTAACATGGGGTTGTGGCATAAGAACAAGTTGCACACAAATGTTATTTTTTTACAAAATAAGACTTAGAAAAATCCGGGTTGTGATACATTGTTTGCTATTCATCCCCATTTTTCTCCTTGTTTCTGTTTTAAGCATGTGGAACCAGTATCTTTCATTCCTAATCTATCCTGTTTGAAAATTCAAGTTTGAATGATTTGAAAAGCTCTCTTTCACTAAATTATCGGAAATAAATTGAAAACATGTTCAGCCATAATTAGGCTAGATGACTGAACAAGGCTTTTTTGGAACATGTAGTGGCATTTAGGCTTCCACACTTTCAGTGGTACTCTTTTTTGGGTATGGGGCTATACCTCTTTTTTCAAATATGCCCTCTTTTTCATCTTTTATCTGTTTTTGTATTTTCAAAACAATCTATAACTAAAACATGCTAAAAGGCCGAGCTTATTTTCATGCCTATCTATCCTAATCTAATTTACACATGATATATAAATTCATTTGGTGAACTCTCTTTTCCAATACAACCAATCAAGTAGATGATTGCATGAGGGATCTCGGTTCAACTCTTTGAGGGTGCTAACAAAATTAAAAGGCCACTTCCACCTCACTTGTTTTCGAGCAGTAATGCTTAAAAATTTTCTCACACTTTGCAACAAATTGTTCTTGGCAGAACACACTCCTCCTTTAGATTTCTCAAGGAAATCAACAAATGGATCTTGGAATAATACCTAATCTAGAGGATTTGAGATATAAGCTTCATTCAGGACTACTCCTTCTTCCACTTGGCTATGCTTGGGACTCTTTTGGGAAATAAAATCCACCTCTTCCTCATGATCTTATGAACTGGTAGATTAATCATATATGGCAATGTTATCCTCTAACAAACCTTATGTGCTTTGATAGAGTGAGCCGATCTTTGTGTGAGAACCACCATGTTGATGAGTAGGAGCATTCTTTAGCAACAAATCTTCTTGAGAAAGAAGTGCATCAACTTTGTTGTGATCATTAATTTCCATGCCTTCATCTGCAATTTAATTCAAAGGACCTTGGTGGCTCCAAATCTAGATTTAAGGAGGATTCCATGTTCCAAATTATTTCCTCAACCATTTCAGGAGAAGGATCCTCATTGACAACTTTCTCAAGAAGTTCCTCATTCTCCTCAACCTCAACATCAAAGCTGAAAGACTACTGATTTCCAATTATGCGAAATTTATTTCTGATGGACTGAAGTGAAGTAGAGGAAAAAGTCAGAGACTCCTCACTTACTTCTAAACTTTCAAGGCTTTCCTCATCAGTGTCATAGGTGACCTATATTGGCTGCTTATTTTTTTGAAGTTGATGATAGCAAACTTCATTCCACAAATCAACTATTGATTGCTCTGCAAGGTTAGTTTCCGTTTGGAGGACATCATCAATAGAGTGATCAAACTTCGGAAAATTATCAACATAAGTAACATCACAAACTATACATATTGGACTACTAGATTGTTTCTCTTCGAGTTGAAATATAAATCCATTTTCTGATCTGTGATAGCTGGGATTAGGAGGAAAATAAATAGAACTGTTCCGTTCATATGAAGGTTTATAGGCTGATTGCATGCTTATAAGCTGATTTATCTCCCCTACAGTTAAAAAAGGAGGCATTTTTTTCTTTTTTTGGATAAAACTAAAGCAGTCCTCGTTCTCTTGTCAAGGCTGATTTTGAGGCTGGATGTATCCTCGAGACTCATCTGGAAAAGATGATGAATCATCAATTAGGTTGTTAGAGAGGTCTTGTGGGTTCTCTTTCATTTCCTGATTTATTTCATCCTCAACCAACTCTTCTTGATTTGTGTGGTAGTTAACTTGAGCATGAAATCCATGAATTTCCTCTAATAGATCCTCAGGGTGACAATTTCTTTTTATAATCTGAAATGAATCAAAGCATAAAGGTATAGATCCTAAAGGTGTTGACTCATTCTCTATTTCAGATTGTGTGGTTTCAAGATGGCTTAAGGGGAAGACCTATGGATCTGCAAAAGGGTTTGTATCATCTATCTTGCCCTTGATTGATTCTTCAGAGTAATGCTCTCTGTTTCTATTTGAAATTTGTTTGTAATGCTCTCTTAATAGTTAAGCACGAGTTGTAGGAAGGTATCCAGTACTTACTTGACAACTTTCTACATATTCTTCCTTGCAATCTAGCTCAGCATGCATATTTTGATTGTTGCTCTTGCCTTGTAGTGACTGAGTTTGTTCTGCCAATGTAAATAGTCCCGGATGTTTTGAATGACCATATCCAACCTCACCCTTGTATTCTTTCTCTTTCCTGTCCATTATATGCATCATTTTGTCGGTTGCATTCGTCAACATTTTTAGCTTTATTTTTGAAGAAATCAGTTTCTCTTGAGCTACTTTGTCCTTATTTATTTCTTTTAACTTTGCCTCTCTTTCCAGTATGTTGTATTCCACAGTGATTGCCATATTATGCATTTCTTCCAGGTTTGAAGGATCTCTTTCTCTTATCTGGTATGCCATTTCTGGGTCAAAAGCATTTGGGTATTGCAAGAGGGCCCACCCTTGGGGTGGCTTCATCTTAGTAGGTATTGAATTGTATACTTTATTGAACCTGGCTGAAAAGTGTTGTACTGTCTCCCCTGGCTGTCTTTTCAAATTTTTGTATTCCCTTATGATGAGAAAAAAATTTCCCATGACTGCCCACTTATCTAGGAAAACTTGAGTGAATTGATGAAAATTGATAATGCTTGCAGCTGGAAGGTCTTTAAACCAACTCTTAAGTTTTCCATGTAATGATAAGGAAAACATTATAATACACACATCATATTCTCCTACTTCAAATAGGTCAAGTAAATCCTCAATATTTTGAATATGTTGTTTAGTAGTGATCTTTGTATTTTCTCCATCGAAATATGGCAGCTTATTTTCACGTTTTGCAGGAGGGGCTGGAGGATAAGAGGCAAAATTAGAGGCTTATATCTTTCTGGGACCTTTGTGGGTATAGATAGTGCAACAATAGACTTATGACTGTTTGAGGTTTCAGCAGGATTAAGAGAAACGGTGTGAGGCTCATATTTCACTAGGTCTTTTACAGGTGAATCTGGGAGTGGCACGGGTGT
>CM076570.1:372115053-372251481 GCA_034641835.2 Pinus albicaulis
GGGACGGTCATGCCTCCCAACCTATGGGCCTGTTTCATAACCGTCCCATCACCCTCGCCGGTAAGACCGTTTGCGTTGATGTCGAAGTCATTGACGCCCCTCTAGACTACAACATTCTATTGGGGCGAAGCTACACCTATGCCATGTCTGCTGTCCCATCCGCGGTCTTCCGCAAGATGTCTTTTCCACATAATGGGAAGATAGTCACCATTGACCAGCTATCTTATCATGAGCCGCCGTCTCAGACCTCCTCCGAGACGACCATCTCTTCCGTAGCCAACACGCAAACCGTCGATTCCTTGACCAGTGTCTCCCCCGGCGTCTATAAAGATTCTACCCTCCTTGGTACTTTTCCTCGCCTTCCCTCCCCTCCTGTTACCGATCCCAGCTTGTCGAATGTTTGCATGCTGCAATCGTCTCAGGCCACCCGTAAGCGGCCTGCCTCGGCTAGTCCGCAACCTCCTCCCCGCCCTCCGCGACCCGCTTCTAGCCATTCATCTCAGCCAGCCGGACCTCCTCCTTCTGGCCCTCCCCCCACAGCTGGTATCCCCGAACATCTTTATCCTGCCGGCTCGGTTCCCCCTGGCCTTGCCCATCTCGGAGCCGTACCTCCTGGTCATTACCCTGCTGGACAGATCCCCTTCTTGGCTCCCCCTCCTGGAGTATCTTCTATCCCCATCATGGCCACCCTCTCTCTCCCTAACTTGACCTTGGGCATTCCGGTCTGGTACCTTGACCCCCCAGCCGCCACCCCCCCTGGTCTCCCCAAACCTTATATGGCTTTGACACCGGTTCAACCGATCCCCCTCGCTCCCTCCATAGCCACTGTGCCCCCAGCACCTCCACCGGACCCTTCTCCTATTGTGCCGGCTCCCGAGAAGATAGGCAAAGCCCGAAGGGGGGCAACCCATAACGATCCTGCCCCCCCGACATCCCTTAACCCCCCACGACCACCAAAGCCCGCCATTCGATGCGCTTTGTGTGATGTCGTCGGTCATGCCACTCACATGTGTCCTGAATTGCCCCACCTCAAGCTTCTGGTCAACGAGACATTCCCCGACTTTGATCTCCCAGAAGTCCATGTCACTATCCCCGACTCCCTCCCAAAACTCAAACACTTGCGCACAAACCACCCTTGTGCCTTGTGCGATTTTCACGGCCATTACACCCACCTCTGTCCCCGCCTTGACGAGTACCGTTCCTCCTTGGACTTGTACCGCCAATTCAAGGCCGCTTCGCTCGGACCAAAGGACATTCACATTCCGCCTCCCGCTTTTAAGCCAACGGAGCCCTCCGTCACCATTTTGTATCTGTCATCATCATTGAGACCTAATTCACCAGCCACTCAACCTACTGATCCCCTCAGCTTCTCAGCCGACCTTGGGTCTGTTGATATCGCCCATATGAGCCCTTCTCCTCATGATGAACCGTTCCCCACCACTACTCCCTCGGGTGTCCCTTCTGCCTCCAATATTCCCATCTTCCAATCTGATGAAGACATAATGGAAGCCATGACCAACCCCGACTTTCCCTGGGATGATATGCACCATCGCGCATATTTCCTCCCACAGCAATCCCACGACCAATACGCTGTGGAAACCAAAGACTTCATCCCCCATGCAGTTGATTGGTTCAAAAACCCCATTCCTGCACCTGACGCTTTCGAAGAAGGAAACATGGCCAATATCTCGTCTACCATCAAAGTTAACATTTCAGCCACACCAGGAATCGAAGAATACATCACATTGGGTGCCCAATGCACCCCGGAAGAAATTGAAACTTACACCAAGCTTTTCAAAGAATTCCGCGATATCTTCGCCTGGTCCTATTCTGAAATGCCCGGACTCGATCCTGCCATTGTCGAGCATCATATCGACACCTGGCCTGACGCCAAACCAGTCCGCCAAAAGATGAGACCCATTCATCCTTCCCGACGTGACGCTATTAAAGCCGAAATCGATAAGCTCAAGCAGGCCGGTTTCATTTACCCCATCGAATACACCACTTGGGTTTCTAACCCCGTTCCTGTTCTCAAGAAACAAGGCACCATTCGTGTCTGCACGGACTTTCGCGACCTGAACAAAGCCTGTCCCAAAGACAACTTCCCCACACCGTTCATCGACCAAATCATCGACAAGTGTGCGGGGCATGAGATCCTATCCTTCATGGATGGTTTTTCCGGATACAACCAAATTGCTATCCGTCCTGCTGATCAACTAAAAACCGCGTTCATTAGTCCGTGGGGAACTTTCGCTTACCGGGTCATGCCTTTCGGCCTAAAAAACGCCGGCGCCACCTTTCAACGGGCCATGTCTTATTGCTTCCATGACTTAGCTCATATTATCCTTGCCTACTTAGACGACCTCACGGCACGTTCTAAGCATCCGGCGCAACACATACACGATTTGCGCACCATTTTTCTCCGATGTCGCAAGTATAATATCCGACTTAACCCGTTGAAATGCGTCTTTTGCGTTCCTTCCGGCCGCCTCCTAGGCTTCATCGTGTCTAAGGACGGTATCACTCTTGACCCTTTGAAAGTTCAAGCCATTCTTGAACTCCCCATCCCGCGTACCCTCCGCCAGCTCCAAAGCCTCCAAGGCAAAGCTAATTTCCTTCGTCGGTTCGTTCCTGACTACGCCACCACTGCGCACGGGTTCCTTAGACTCCTACGCTCCCATATCCCCTTTGTTTGGGATACCCATGCTCACGAGTCTTTCGATGCCCTCAAGCAGGCTCTCACATCTGCTCCCTTAATTCGCCCTCCCGACTTTAATCGAGACTTCATCCTATATATCTCCGCTTCCACCTATTCGGTCGCTGGAGTCCTTATCCAAGAGGATGACCATGGCATCGAGCATGTGATCTACTATGTCAGTAAGAACCTTGTGGGACCCCCTGTCTCATATTCCTATGACGAGAAATTAGCGCTGGCTATCGTGTTCTCAGTCCAAAAACTTCGTCATTATATCCTACTGCGCTCCACCAAGGTTGTGACAAATTCCAACCCCATGGCCTTCCTACTGAGTCGTCGTATACTTACTGGGAAGTACGCCCGTTGGGTCGTTATCCTTCAGGAATTCGACCTTGAATTTGTCACTCCAAAAAGTAAGAAAGGCTTAGCCCTCGCTGAGCTTATTTCTGAATTACCTACCGGATCGCAAGACCCTCCCATTCATGACGATTTCCCTAATGAACACCTGTTTGCCATTACTTCCGATGACCCGTGGTATGGCGATATTCTTACTTATTTGCGAACCCAAAATTTCGCCCTCCACCTTGACCGTGAGGCTCGTCGACGTATCCGACACCAAGCCCCCCGATACCTTCTTATCGGTGACGACCTTTATCGTCGCGGGGTTGATACGGTCCTTCGTCGTTGCCTCACACACACTGAAGCTGAACAGGTCCTTAATGCCTGCCATAGCGGCGCTTGCGGTGGCCACCTCTCCGGTCTCGCTACTGCCCAAAAAATAATGCGCGCCGGGTATTTTTGGCCTTCCCTCTTCAGTGATTGCATCGAGGCAGTCAAACACTGTCCCAACTGCCAACATTTCGCCCCAAAGGCGAGAGCTCCACCAGCTCCCCTCCATCCGGTCGTTTCCACTGGTCCCTTTTGTAAATGGGCCATCGACTTTATGGAGTGTCGCCCGCCATCCTCTGGTAGCCACAAGTATATCATCGTGGCGGTCGACTATTTCACCAAATGGGCCGAGGCCATGCCAACGTTCAACAACACGGCAGCTACCACGGCCCTCTTTTTATTTAACCATGTTATAGCTCGCTTCGGGGTTCCCAAGCAACTGGTCTCTGATCATGGCAGACATTTTGAAGATGAGATATGGCGTGAGCTATCCTCACTGTTGGGTTTTGAGCATCAATATTCCTCCTCCTATTACCCCCAAGGTAATGGCCAAGTTGAAGCAGTCAACAAAATCCTCAAGACTATGCTTCAACGAACAGTGAATAAGCACAAAACCAACTGGCATCTCCTGCTCTTTCCTGCCTTATGGGCCTATCGAACCTCTGTCAAAACTGCCACCGGGTTCACCCCTTTCCACCTCGTCTTTGGAGAGGAGGCAGTTTTACCGATCGAGTGTGAAATTCCCTCCCTGCAACTAGCCGTTGAACTTCTCCCTGACACCCAACCGCTAGAACAACGACTTATCATGCTTGAGCGTGCCTCCGAAGACCGCCGTATCGCCTTACAAACCATGGAAGCGGCCAAAAAACGCACCAAAGCTCAGTATGACCGAAAAGTCCAGCCTCGCACTTTTCACGAAGGCGACCTTGTTCTAGTCTATGACCAGGCTCATGATGTCCTGGGTCATGGGAAGTTTGACTCATTATGGCTAGGCCCTTACATCATTAGTAAGGATCTTGGAAAGGGGGCATACCTCTTAGAGGATTTCGAAGGCCATCCCCTTCCTAACCCTCGCAATGCACTCTATCTTAAGAAATATTACCCTTAGCATTTCCCCTCGGAAATGCATGTTTTATTTTTTCTTTTAGATAGCCAGCATCTGTTGTTTCCTTTTTTCTACTGCACCAGGACCCATCTTCGTCCAACATGCAGTTACCTCACCTCCATTCAAAATCGAATTTCCTCACCTACAACACCTGTACCGGGGGCACCATACTGCCCCCTCACTCGTCCATGTTCGTGTCGATTTTCGTCATGAGTGCCCACTTTGTACTCATGTTTCTATGACCCCCCATTGGGGCCTTTACTGTGTGGCAGCACTATCTAGTCGCCCTTGCTTAGAGCATCCGAGTTGAGTCATCATTGCATTCATGGAGTCTATCCTGCATCCTTTTACACCCTACTATAGCCCTCCATTCTTTTTTGCTTGGTTCCTCTCTTGTGTCGCATCTCATGACCTTCAGCCCCACTGTCCCCTATCCCTTTCGATATTGTGTCAGTCGCTGCCATGTCATTCATGCCCTTTATGCTCTAACAAGGGAAGTCGTCCATTCGCCACTCCATCCTTCCCATTTCCACCATCATCATTAGTGTCAGTCAGTCCGTCGCTCTATTGTTCTTCTCTCGTGCCTTAGTTGAGGATCTCTCATTGCCTCACCTACGGCGGACCTCCTTCTGTCGACATCAGCACATTTATTCCATAAGCAAGGTCTAGAGGGCGGTGTACCTTGGTTCCAGCTTCCACTTTTGTTCGGTGCCTCGGATCAGGCAGGGGGATCTCTCCCTTCCCTTTGACTTGATTGCTTCTCCAGCTCCTTTCAGCATGATCGAGATTCGTATACTGGACAGTCCAGTGACCCAGCAGCAGCTCTTGATGATTCCCTGGCGTGTGTGAGATGTCTCAGCCCTCATGAGGGGGTGGCCCTGCAGGTAGCCCCCCACATGCCCGGATGACCTCTTCATTGCAGCCTTTGATGCCGCTCCAGATTTTGATGATGTTGGCCTTAGCCACTTGCAGCACCCCTATGATTTGCATGTATCAGTCAGATTTTGTGAGCCCTTCCCCATTTACAGGGGGCATTTGGGTTGTATTTATCTCATGTACTCAGATGATATTGTACTAGTCCTGGCTGTTATCCCAGGCACAGCATGTATGTGAGACTATTCACTGTATTTTTATCTGGCTCTTGATTATGCCAGCTGTACTCTATGGTTCGGTCCCTTGTTCACTGGACACACTATTCTTTTGTACTTTGTCACGGCGGGCATAGGTATGCCTCCCCCGCCGCCTTCAGCACAGGTACCCTCTCATAACAGAGACTTGTTGCACCTGCGAGTCTCGTCTCCTCGGGGTCTAGTCCTTCAGCACACTATCTACCTCATATTTCTCTCTCTGACATACCCTTTTGTTGTCTAGTGATTGTCTTCTTACAACGTACTTCGGTCATACGATTTGCTCCTGACACTCGCACGCTGGGGGGCAATCTGTTACACCATTTTTTGGTCATCTAACTTTTCATCATTAGATGGACCCAAGTACACCATGTAAGACCAGCTTTACCCCAAGTAAAACTGCTTTCACTATGTTAATTAGGAAACCCCAAAAGGAATAATTAATTAAACCATAATTTAATTATTATTCCCAGTCATGTTTAACCCAAAAACAAAGAAATTAATGAGATAAACCCATAGTTATCTTATTATCTTCTAGGAATAATTATTTAATAATATTCCTTGTTAAATATGACCAAATCAACCACCATTAATCAAATAAATCATTATTTATTTGATTATATCCCAACCACTTCCTTAAAAAGATAAATAAATCATTTATTTATTTATTTATCACTAATCAAGGGATTTGACCCAAGTCAAACACCCTTCCCCTCCAACAAATAATAATAAAATATTCCATAGAGGTGGATCTAGATGTGATTAACATTATTTTAATCATGCACCAAGATCTAGAAAGACCCAATATTTTGTTATAAATAGGAGGGTTTTCCCCATCATTCTTCACCTTTGGTTGCATATTAGATCACTCTGGATCTATACACTTGGTCTCATTTCTGCCATTTTGCTCCCATTGAGCTCTACCTTCTACATTGGGTTTTCTACATCTACAAGAGAGAGAAAGCTTAGACCTGAAGTGCTGAGGACTACAAAGAACCCATCCCATTGAGGAGATCTGGATACACCTTCTTGTTTCCTCCCAGGTGCCCTGTAATATAAAAATTCATTCAAAAATCGTGTTCTTGTCTTGTCTGTTGGATGCATGGAGCAAACTCTTTACTTTACTGCTTAATGTCTTTTCCATTTATAGATCTGTTTGTTGCAGCATTTTAACTACTAATCGCAGATCTGAAGATGTTTGGCAGCCTCTATTGTTGTTAGGGCTATTAGTTATGCGTAGCTAAAGTGGTTCTTTTTTGTACACTTCGACGAAGAATTCATACTAACAAATGGCGACTCCACACGGGTTTTAAATTACGACCGCTGTCGTTTTTCATATTCCTGCATATCCAGCTACTTCAGGCCCTAGGGCTTCTTTTCAGCTGCTTAGTTTTCCTCTTTTTATGTCATTTTTCTCACATAAACCCTAAAAACTTAAAATTTCTAACTTCCGTGTGTTTCTGGCCCTATTGCGCAGGTAAGCGACACCAGCCGCAACTGAGACGACAACTTTTCTGAAAATCTGCCGCCGAGACAACGAACGGGAGGTCGCACCTTTGGCCCAAACCTACGACTGGACGACTTTTTAGCTCCGTTTCCTACGACTAACTCGCATCAGTCGTAACTCCGCGACCTCGTTTTTTCCAAGATTTTTCCGTAATTTTTCGGGTTCCCGTCTTTTTGAGCCACAGTGGTTTTCCAAACATCTCGCCCCGCCTTGACCAAGATCTGACCCTCGTTTTTACTCATCTAAGTGGGAACCCGTACCCCTTAGGGTTTGGTGCCCTCCACTTTTTGTGGAAGAGTGTCAAATGCCTACCATCTAAGGTATTAGCCACTCTCTTTTCCAGATCTGTTACCTCACTTTCAGATCCTTTGAAATCAGCCTCTTTTCCTTTCAAATCACCTCTTGTCGTTTTGTTTGGACCTCCTCTGAAGGCCTCTTCCTTGCCCCCCCGGTTTTTTGCTGATTTCCCTTTTCCAGCCACCTTGCCTCTGTCTCTTGGCTGTGATCTGCACCCCTTGTCTGCAGCTTTATCCTCCAGATCTCTGTCCCCTTTGACCCTAGATCTGTTGAGCTTCCTTTGTGTGTGTTTCCATAGTTTTTCCCTTTCTTTTCAGCATAGTTTTGAGAGACCCACTTTCTTGGGTTTGATAGATGCATATGTAGCTGTTATTTTTCTGTTATTTCAGCATTTTATTCTGTTCTCTGTAGGTTTATTTTCAGCTACGTCGCACACTTTTTCTTGCTCTCAAACAACGGAAAGGGTTTAAAAATTAAAATTAACGCACGCCACACACCGACCCTAAGTGAAGAAGCGCCTGGTTTCCACCGCCTGGCAAAGACTCTAAAATCAATTGTCACTGCACCTTTTCTGCCCTTGACCTTCTTGATTTTGTCCCTTTCTGCCCTTGTCGGTTTCCTTCTTCCTGTCATCATTGCGCCCCCAAGGCGCCTTTCCCGGAGACTTCTTGGCCTTCAACCTCAGTTTCCGGTTGATCGACCTGCTCCGCACCGTCGTCGTCGAGCCAGTCCACCTTCGAGTCCGCACTCCGACTCCTCTCCTGATTCATCGGGTCCCCCTTCTCCTTCCGGTTCTCCCCCTCCGACTCCTTTTACCTTCACCATGTCCGGATCAGGGCCTAATGCTAGCGGTTCTCCCGGCCCCAATGCCGGCCCTACTTCTAGCGGAACCGTCACAACCACTACTCCGGCCACCCCTGTGCTGCCGTACATTGCAGGCCTCAGCCTCCCAGATTTCCATCAGTTGATTAACGACCCCATTCACCATAATACTACCTGGCCCGCTATGCCCACCAAGCTACCCTCTGATATCCCTAAGTTCGAGGGCCTTCATGGCGAAGACCCAACCAATCACGTCCGGTCTTTCCACATGTGGTGTTCCTCCAACTCCATTACCGATGACTCCATCCGTCTTCGTTTGTTCCAACGCACGCTCACCGGCGAAGCTTCTAAATGGTATGTCGAACAGGCCACTTCCTCCCATACCACGTTCGAGACTCTTGCCCAAGCCTTCTTGTCGTACTTCCAGCTCCCTCTCCGATACGACACTGGTACGGAGCTCCTGACTTCATTTAAGCAATCCTCTTCCACACGCCTTTCTGCCCATGTTCAAGAATGGCGACGAAGACGGAGCTTATGTCGAGCCCCTCCCTTTGAAGATCGGGTTTACATGGACTGGTTCCTTCGCACCCTCCCGTCTCCCATCGGCAAAGATGTCGCCTCTCACTTTCCTCAATCTGAAGAAGCCGCCCTCCAAATAGCTTTAAAATATGACCCGATCTACGCTCAATCTGGTTATGTTTATACCGTTCTTCCTGACATCCCCAGGCCCGGTGGCGCTAACGCCCCGGGGGCATCTCATTCCGCCGACGGTATTGTTGGATCTCTTTCCCACCCCTCTGCTCACCCTCCTATGAGCCATGGTCTCCCCCAGGGAGGGGCCAGCACCTCAAGCACTCTTCCCCCTCCCGGCAACATGTATCCAGGATACGGCATGCCTCCTCCTTTTGCCCAACCTCCTGTTTACCTCAGATTTCCCTAAATATTGAGAAATGAATATTCTACGTACCTTTCAGGATATTGTTAGGCCACATCATTTGTCAGCAGGGACTGATGGCTAACCCTGCCAAGGTAGCAGTTATCATCAACCTGGTAGTTCCTACAACTGAGAAATAGCTACGCTCCATCCTCGGGCACACGGGCTATTACAGGAAGTTCATTCAAGGGTACGCACTGATCATGGCACCTATGGAGAAGTTGTTAAAGAAGGACGCTTCATTTTTTTAGGACACAGAGTGTTAGAAGAGCTTTGAGTTGCTCAAGGAGAAGATGGTATTTGCACCTATCCTCATATTTCCTGACTGGGTGAAGGTTATCCATGTCCATGTAGATGCTTCAGGGATCGCCCTGGGAGTTGTCCTTACACAGCCTGGGGAAGGGGACATTGACCACCCAGATGCATTTTCTAGTATAAATATCTCTAGTGCGGAGCGTAACTACTCCACTACTGAGCGTGAGGGGTTGGCCATATTATATGCCCTGCAGAAATACAGGCATTATCTGTTGGGGGGGCACTTCAAGATGTTCACGAATCACTCAGCTTTGAAGTACCTGGTGAATAAGCCTATGTTGGGGGTAATATTTGCCGATGGCTACTACTATTCCAAGAATATGACTTTGAGATCATCGTAAAGCTGGGGATACTAAATGTTGGGCCAGAACACTTGTCCCAAATTGAGAGTGATGAGGAACTGACCAACCTAGAAGAAGGATTGCCTGATGTGTAGCTATTTTCTATTAAGGTGGTGGATGCACACTTCACCGATACCATTCACTTCTTAACTACGGTGATGGCACCTGCAGACTATTCGGTACAACAGAAAAAAGAGCTAGTAACCTGCGCAACAGACTTTACCATCATAGCGGGCCACTTGTATAAGCTGGGAGCTGATGAGGTACTCTGAAGATCCGTTCTGGAGCATGAAAGATAAGCCATCTTAGTAGAGGCTCACGGTGGCGTAGTAGGAGGTCACTATGCAAGGAAAGTGACGACGCAGAAGATCTTAAGAGTTGGACTATGGTGGCCCACACTGCATAGTGACTCTTATGACTTGAAAAGCCTACGACACATGCCAAAGGACAGGAAGACCATCGCACAGGGACTAAATTCCCTTGCAACCACAGATGGCCCTACAAGCATTTGAAAAATGGGCATTAGACTTAGTTGGGCCAATCAACCCACCAGGGAAGAAGACAGGTGCCCGCTACATCATCACTGCAACTGATTATGTCACTAGATGGGCTGAAGCGCAAGTTGTAAAGGATTGTAATGTAGACACCACTGCGCACTTTATTTTTGAACATATCCTAACCAGGTTTGGCTGTCCGAAGATCTTGATGAGCGATAGAGGTACACATTTCGTTAAAGAATCAATACAGGCTTTGACTGAACAATTTCAGATCCACCATGCAAAAATTACACCATATCACCCGCAGGCAAATGGAATTGTGGAAGATTTTAATAAAATTCTGGAATAGGCACTGAACAAGATCTATAATGTCAATCGAAGCGATTAGAACATACGCATCCCATCGGTCCTTTGGGCCTATCGAACCACCTACAATAAATTGACTGGGAAAACACCATTTCGAATGGTTTATGGAAAGGAGGCCATCATGTCCATGGAATATATTGTTCCTAGCCTATGCATCGCAGCCTTTACGAACATGGTGGAGCCTGATATCATGAATGAATTCTTAGCATAGCTAGTCGCCTTGGAGAAAGATCAATTCATTGCTAACTTTCATCAGCAAGTTCAGAAGGCCTGGGAAAAAGCATGCAATGATAGAGACATTCATTAGAAGGTATTTTCAGAAGGAGAATTGGTCTTGCTATATGATATCCAGTTTTTGAAACACCCAGGGAAGTTCCATCAGCGCTGGCTAGGCCCCAATATGGTTAAGGATATCACTGATGGAGGATCTATCTGGTTAGCTATGTTGATCGGTGATATTATCCCAGGATATCTTAATGGCAGCCATCTCAAACCATACTGGACCAAATGGCTATATGGTCGGAGTAGCTGTATTGGGAAGAATATGCGCAAACATGAGGAAAAATGCAGGTCGGCCTGTTATACGCGCAAGGGTCGATCACAGGTTTGGAAGCTGGGGGAGGTGTGTTGGGAGCGTAGGGGTAACCCACAGCTATGAAAACTAGTCGTTGGAACAGTAAAACTAGGTAAAAATAAAATTTTACCATTGGAAGGAGCGAGCAAGTGGCAATTAATGCGACGATTTCCAAAGATTTTTTACCGTTTCCTTGATGGTAAGTTTCAGATAAGACTCATCCAATCGGTGGTCACTATCCAAAGCTATAAAAGCTGGAGGGTAGATCAAAAGTGGGTTCCGTGCATTCTGAAAATCTGGTGTCTTGCAAATTTCTGTAATTATTGTGCTTTGCTAATGTCTGGGCGGGCTACCACCTCTAATAGTAGAAATCTCAAGTTTTTCTTACAAGCGAGAATGACCACAACCAATCCTGTTGAATCGTCGCAGACCATGGCCTCTATTGATGAAGTATTAGAGGTCACCTCTAAAGTTGAAGAGGTTGTGTCCACACCAACCAAGGGGAAGTAGGTGGAGAAAAATAAGGGTAAGGGGAAATTTCAAGAGCAAGGGTAGGGGAGGGATGTGAAATGGGCTGGAGGGAAGTCACACACCTCCCCTCGGAATTTAAAACCCCCCTGAACAGTGCCCCAGGCATGCTCTCCTAACCTGATGAAGTGACCTCTGTCTGCTCAGGAAGAGGCTCGAATTGCTCGAATTGCTGAACCAATCACTTGGTTGTCACCCTATGTTCGGCCTCGTCGGCCCTTGGTGCGCACGCCTAAGAACCTTGAAGGAATGTGCGCCTATCTACTGATGCCACTGATCTTGGATAAAGTCCCCATAATTGGAGAAGTGCATGGCAAGCTTGCTTCAATTGAGTTCGATGACCATGACCTAGATAACTTGGAGGCCTTCCCAGAATTGGCACCTGAGTTTTATCTTGAAAGAATACTAGAAGACGACGTGCTAAGGGTCATCCCAATGTTGTGGGTGTGTGGGCTAGAAAAATCTAGTTTACTAAACTTGTTGTGAATGCCTCATTTTGGCCGATACAGTATAACCGACCAAGTTGTGGGACATCTTCTAGCCCTGATCCATGATGGCAGCTTGTGGATCCGAGACTGCATTCCCATTGATGCTACCCTCATTCATCGCATTACTGGTCTCCCCATGGAGGGGCCAAATCCCATGGAGCGTGTCAGCAAGAAGTATGAGCAACATATCGCTAACAAGATGTGAGAGGACTACCACGTTGAGTATAATACTAGGGAATTCCTTATCAACACCCTTATATCCATAAAAATCCCTCTTACTGCATAAAAATCAACTCGTCCCTCATGTGGCACAGTGGAAAATTTTTGTAATAGTTTGGGAGAGGTTGAGGGGGTCAAATATCGACCTCCCTACCATTATTTGTGATACATTATGCTATCGTACATTAGATCAAATCAAATCAAATCAAATCAAACCCCACACCCATACCATATATAACATCAAAATTTGAATTTTATGGCTCGTAGGCCTTATCACCATATGCATAGGGAGTTGGTTAATGATATGGCATAGGATATGTTGGTGGAGGTATGGCAGGGGCCACCAATAGTGGTGAGCTCCCACCATTTTTTTTATTAAATACATATCCATATCTATTAAAATATAAGTGGCAGGACTATGGTAACAAGAACCACCGTTAGCGTAGTCGATAAGGCATAGATTTTGCAATGCAAAGGCCTTGGGATCAAATCCTGTATAGTCCATTGTTTACTAACAATATTTTTGAGAAATCCATAAAGGCAATGTGTTGCCTTCTAATAGGGCCATGTGTCACCTTACAGTTGGTCTATATTAAATGGACTATAAAATGACACTTTTCACCCTTTCCTGATGCCCCATGGTAGTCAGAATCTTGACCCTTAACTTCCAAGAACCATGAGTTGATCAATGACTTTGACTTTGACCTTATTTGCACAGAAATTTGACCTTTAATAACTTATGCATATGGAGTCATATTTTTCCCATTCAAGTTGCGTTGGAACAATTTTTATGAGCTCTATGCAATGGAATTTATTTCGCCTGAATCTGATGAATTTGAAGTTTTGGCCATTAATTCCTTTTGGATCAATTTGGATGACCAGGTACTTAAATTCCTTCCAATTGCCTACTACTTTGTATATGAAAACACCTCCAATATTATTTGCATTATGGGATGATATGTTCCATGTGAATATTTGGTTTTTATTATCATTTGTTAGCCCTCCAAAAACTGACATGAACCTATTGAAAGTGGATTTAAATATTTTGGATATTAACATTGAAACTCATCCCAACAAAATAATGTCATTCGTAAGTTGACCATTATTTATGCTCCTTGTCCCTAGAGTGAATATATTGTCTGGGAGGTTGGAAGATGCCCTTTCAAATTCTTAGTGTCGGCTAAGAGATTTTTCCATTATGATATACAAAAAGTGAGATAGCAGGAAACCTTGCCTCAAACCTCATGTAGCTAAAAAAAATTTCCCACCTGGAACTTGTATGGAACCTAAGGCTGATCATGTCGATGCTTGTACTTAGCATTGGATCTTTCCAATATTTCATGGACCTATTGGCGAATGTGTTGAATGCACTCAATGAATTTGTTCGCCTTCTTAGCTTCACACTGGACATGAGCCGAATCTTCCTGATTAGTTGCAAATGGTATGAACACATTGTAATATTCCAAATCAGGAAACTGCTACAACAATGAGAATATCTCAAGATATTCTAAAGTTGGAGACCCATAAATATGCAAACACAACAAATGGAGCAGCAGCAACACTCAACTCATAGAAATGTGAGAGAAATCCATAGCCATCTTATTAAACAATAGCAGCAATAATAGAAAACAAGATCTTGAGGGAAATGCTACTCAAGATAAGCAATGCTCAGCCTCAAGAGACAAGTACATAAATCAAGACAAAACCACTGCTACACATGTATGCTCAAGCTATGACTGTGTAGTTTTATAGAGAAACTGCATACTAACATATGTCAAATACATAGATATATCAATACATGGCTCAATACAACATTGGGAGTGAAGATCTCATCTCCCAAAGGCTACCTCATGTCAATCCTAGAAGGATTGGCTATGAAACACAAAATCTGCAAAATGCCGAAGTTGTTGGGTAGCAGCTGCAACTCAGAAATAGAATTGGATGGAGAAGACTGAATATTCCGCAACCAACAACAATATCTCCTCCAATGTATCTTTAGAATGAAAGGTTGATCCTCTCACCTAAGATCTCACCCTCCAAAGATAACTGCAAAGCCCCACTACAAATGCTCCACTAAAATAACATAGTCACTGGATGAAACTATGTTGTAGGGCTACGGAATGAGTTGGCCTTGATGCCAAAGTCTGAAATAAGCTCCGGAATGCCTCCAATCTGATCTCCCAAATAGAAGAGAGACTACTCCTTTGAAAAATAGCTGATGGAGGTGGTGTAGTGAACCCTCACCGCAACACCCAACAACACAACATCATTTTGCTTCAAAAATAACGCTGTCTTAATGGAGGATGCTTGGCCTCAAGCCTATATGTAAGGAAAATGAAGAACAATGACTTAAGAGACCTCTCAATAAGGAGAAGGAATCCTAAATAGGAATTTTCCCGGCAATTCTTGCTAAATAGCAAAGAATGCACAATTGTCTGAATAGACAATGTGATGAATAATACAAGCATGAGAAACAATGGTTGCCTTGCCCTCATTTTAAACAAGTGAAAGCTCTTTCCCCATGGGCCCCATTGATTATGGTTTCCTCCACCAAATATCCTCTTCCTAATTCATACTGTATTGTCTTCCAAAGTAAGCCACTCCTCCTATAGCAGCGTTGTTGACTTGGTCAAACTTGACCTTGTCCACTTGAAAATAACCATGTTCACCCATAAGGGTGAAAACCAGCTCCAATGATGATCCCCATTCATACTATGAGGGATTTTATTGAGAATATCACTATGCATGGTCCTCCTTACCCATTTATTCTCCTCCTAGGTGGAATCAATGAAAATTAATATTCCAAATTATTGTCAGAAAATTTTGGAATATTACAGTCCTCGCCTCCCAAATGTTGCTTGTCCTCAAGAAACTGCAAGGATAGAACTGGAAAGCATCCTCTCAAGGCATGGATTCTATAATGTGTTGAGGAACATCTTCCTCATGTAGATCCTCCATCCCCCAAGCAATCATCCATACAAAATGAGTTACCCTCCAACTAGGCAACTCCTTGAAACTGTCCTCCACCTTTGGCTCCAGCAAAGTAGGTGGGATGAAAATCTGCTCATGGTAAACAATGTAGCCTATCCCACGCTTTCCATCTCTCCACTCATGATAAGTGTAGAGAGAGTGTTTATCCTAGGCTGCAAAATACTTTCCCTCAAGTGGCAATATGAAGACTAGATCTCCAAGGATCTCTCCTCCAATGCTACAAATCATGTTGGCCCATGTATCTCCATATATGATGAGTTGGAAGTCATCATCATATGGCATCTCCTCCATTATATGTCTCACCTCAAAAAGTAACAAATGTGTTGTTAAGGTAATCATATCATGTCCCATGTTCCCTTAGAACATGTAATGCAGAAAGTGTAAAGAATTTCTCCCTCAAAGGACACATTCACCCAATGTGTCTCTCCTCCAATCATGCTCCCAAGAGAAGCTCTAGCAATATCAACCAATGGAACCATAAGGAGAATCATGTTGGCTGCCATGTGAAGTAAAGGAGAAGGACAATGGTCCCTCAAATTTAGCCAGCATAGTTTGACTCTCAACTGCCATGGAAAATAAAAGGATGGGTGGCCCCCCCACCATTTGCTTGTTGCCCCCATCTCCTCACAAGTTTGGAGAAAGTAAATGATATAATGTGCAATGTGAGTATGTTCTCCATGAGAGATTTCCTCCCCGTATCCTCTTAGGGAGTAATCATCCATAATGGTCTTATGTAGACCATCAAATCTAGAAGGAAGAATAATCCTTCTTTGAGAAAATCCCTGCACATATATGGTTAATAGATGCATATATATAGAAAAATCATCATGCAAATCAACAATACTCTCACCATATGTTTTGCTCATATAAATGGAGTGGCTCATAGATGAGTCTCCCCTCATCCTCAAAGGGAAAAGAGTTGATTGTGCAAACTCCTCCATCTTCTCATGATCCATGTAGTGCCTCCTCAAGTTCTTCAAGTGGTCCCTCCCACAAGAAGGAAAGAAATGTAATATGGCATTCATGGTTGGCCCGTGGTTCCTCCCGAAATGTACAACATGTATAGTAGGGAGAATCATGCTCCCAATGGGCATCCTCAATCTCAAGCCCACTCTCCAATAAAATCCCCCCATGAACATTGTGATACCAACAATACATGGAAGCAAAAACCAATAGAAACAAGTTGTCACATGACAACTGGAAAGTGGATCAAGGTCCCCTACAAGGAACCAGCACAGTGCATTCCTTTCCTGCATCAAATCAAACAAAAACAAGTGCTTGTCCAGCCACTTGTTTACTGCCACAATCATTTTACAAGATATATACATGAGAGTAAAAAAGGGTGCCAATGGTGCACACCAAGAATCATGTGGCTTTCCCCACAAACCACCAATGAGATAGCCATTCTCAATGCTACAAATGGCTTCAAGTACATCAGTACACAATATGCAAGAAGGAATAATCCTCCTTGGTACAATATGCTGCTCATAATAAGACAAGAAGTACAAAACATAAGGTGAAATTGTACATTCTCCATTTTGTACTCGAAGACTTGGGCTGAAATGGCTCAACTGAAAATGCTCCCTTACTCCCAATGAGTAGGAAGGTGGTTGTGACATCCTCTCCATCATTATCCAGGCTCTGCATCTCTCCATATGATGATGTATGTCCTACTGGATGCCCTCCCAAATTAACTCCTCTTCCAAGGCAAGATATGCATCAAAATGCATGGAAAAGAAGTCCTCCTGTGCTGCATGCAATAGCTTCTCCTTGAGACTAGAATATCTAGTCAAGAAGACTCTGTCATGTGAATAGATGAACATATCATCTGCTATGCATCTGTCATCTCCATCCAGGTCATCAAGAATCATGCATGCATCGAGATCCTTGGAGTACTCTACCAAGAGCTGAGATCTCCAATAAGGATCAATCCTCCTAAGTGACAGCGCTAGTAATCTGGCATGTGAAGCTCTCCCCCTACTGTTGACCACTAATTTGACATGCGTCATGCCAAAGTTCTCCTCCAAACTCTTCACCTCCCCAAAATCCAAGAGTTGTGAATCCAACGGCAAAATTTCTCTCATCAATGATAGATCTGGTGGCCTCCCTGGTGGAATGCCTCTATGCAGTGAGACATCACTGTCAAGAGTGGACTGTACATATGGTTGGATAGCCTTGCCCTTGCTCTCACAGCACAATACAGTATTCCTCCTCTTTGCACTAGTTTTCTGAAATAGAGAAGGGTGTGTGCCTCTCATCACATGATGTTGCTCTTCCTCCCTTCCTCCTCCTTCCAGCTGCAATGTTGCACAATCATGTTGCTCACTGATTGTGCTTGGACCTCCATGTATGAGATCCTGGGGACTTCCTTGAAAATATGCAAGAATCCCTCTAATTGGAGCAAGAGCTCCTCCTTCCTCTACATGAGGTTCTAGATCAACTCTAGAAATGACAGCGTTGTTGCCCTTAGCTTCCTTAACATAAATGGGCAACCCTCCAATGATTTGATCCTCTTTTGGAAAAGGGATCTCTTTGCCTCCTTGTGCCGAAATACAAGATGAAGGTCTTGCTTCCAAAAAAGTATCATGCAAGATATCAGTCTCCTTCATGGTATTCTGAAGTGTTTTTGAGTCTATGGTTTCTTCCATCACATGCAAGGGTTTTGTTTGTTTGAATGTGTTTGTTTCCTCCACATGTGTTTCATAATTCCTCCTACCAAATCTCCTCATCAAAGTTCTAATGAACATTACATAGGAAGAGGTATTTAAATTTTTCAAATTAAATGACTCAAATAACCACCATGCATATACCTTACCTCCCAAGTGCAGCGCTGCTACTCTGATGGCTTCATCTTCGGAAATCTGATGCTGCTGCAAAAAAGTGTCTAGCTCTCCTATCCAAGCCCTGGCTGAACAAGTAAGGGGACCATAAAAGATAGATAGAAGAAATCTATCCTCATTATGTTGCTTGCTCCTCCTTACCATGATCTTGCAAAAATCTGAAAAAGTAATATGATCTCTAAACTTCTGAGTTTGAGATTCATACTCATGTAAGAAACCACCAAGAGTTCCTTCCTTCAACATTCCTTCTTCTCCTTCTCCTTTCATGGCAAAGTTGGCCATGTGACTGCGTTGTACATCATAGGGTGTGGCTGCATTCTCACACTCTCTATAAGAAAATCTAGAGTTTGACTCATTTTCAAACCCTCTTGGAGATCCTGTACATATCTCCCTTCTTATCTTCTCAAATTCTTCATGAATGCTCTGTATAGATCTGGGAGGAAGCTTTGTAAGCTTATCTTCCTCCTTCTCTCCATGAAATGGAGTCTTCATTTTCTCTCTTCTTGATAGCATGATGGCTGAGATCTGTTAGAAAATTAAATATTACAGAGCAATGCAACACATAAAATATGCGAAAATACAAGCACACAAAAACACATAAAACCAGAGAGACACAGATATACGTGGTTCACCCAGTTTACCTTTTTACCTGTCCATGCTTCCTCTGAAATACCACCATCCAAGAAACTTGAAGGCCCTCTGTTTATTAGATAAACAGCAGTATATACAGCATCTACCAAAAATTGTAAAGGCAATCTTGCATGCAATCTCATGCACCTTGCACACTCCATGATTGTTCTGTTCATCCTTTCTGACACACCATTTTCTTGTGGCGTTCTTGGAACTATCTTCTCTCTATGAATTCCATGCCCTGAACAATACCTATCAAACTCTTTGCTACAATATTCACCTCCATTGCCTGATCTGAGACGCTTCAACTTCTTTCCTGTCTCAATCTCAACCAAAGCTTTCCATTTCTTGAAAGTATCAAATACATCAGATTTATTCTGAATACAATAAATCCATGTTTTTCTAGTTGCATCATCAATAAAAGTAACATAATAATGAGAGCCACCGAGAGATGATACGTGAGCAGGTCCCCATACATCTGTATGCATAAGCTCCGATTTTTCGCTCTTCTTTTCTTTCCCAACTCTGAGAAATCTGACTCTCTTCTGTTTTCCATAAATGCAATTCTCACAGAAATCCAAATCAATATTCTTCAAACCTGGCAGCAAATTTCTTGAGTGAAGAATCTTCATTCCCTTCTCACTCATGTGTCCGAGCCTATGATGCCATAATTCTACATCTTCTCCTTTGGAAGTTAAAGCATTAACAGAGTTAGAAATACCATTGCATAAATACAATGTACCAACCTTTTCGCCTTTTGCTATTACCAGGGCTCCTTTGGTGACCTTCCAAGTTTTATCTATGAAAGTTGTCACACAACCTTCACCACCTAACTGCCCTGTTGAAATCAGATTTTTCTTCAGATCTGGAACATGCCTTACCTCCTTTAGTAGCCATTGGTTTCCATTATGTTGTTTTACAAGAACTTTACCCATTCCAACAATTTTACAGGGTTTATCATCACCCAAACGAACTTGTCCAAAATCTCCTTGAACATAGTCATGAAAATATTTCTTATCAGGTGTGGCATGGAATGAAGCCCCTGAATCTACAACCCAAGAATCAAGAACATTTTCGAAAGAAAGAATCAAAGCATCTTGTAACACATCACCTGTCACATTTGCTTCATGATTGTTTTCTTGCTGTGTGTCTCCTTCTTTTCCCTTCCGAGATCTACAATATTTCTTTAGGTGTCCTTTCTTTCCACAATTCCAGCACACTATTCCTGATCTGGACTTGGATCTGCCTTTCCTTGATTTACTGCGATATCCTGAGCTCTTTCCTCTTTCCATTCTTCTTCCCCTAGACTCTGCACTCAAAGCATTACCTGATGTCTCACCGGAGCTTTTCCGTCACATTTCCTCGCTAAGGATAGCACCAACAACATCATAAAACTTTAAAGTACTAGATCCAGAGACAGAGTTACTAATGGCCATTACTAAACCATTCCAACTCTCTGGCAATGAGCACAAGAATAACAGAGCTCTAACTTCATCATCAAAGTTTACCCCTACAGAACTTAACTGACTGGTAACTATATTAAATTCATTTAAATGGTCTGCAACAGATCCACCTTCTGACATCTTCATATTAAATAGTCGTTTCATAAGAAATACCTTGTTTGAGGCCGAGGGTTTTTCATATAGTTTCTCCAACATCTGCATCAAACCCTCTGTTGTTGTTTCCTTCGAAATATTTAAGGCGACTGACGCCGCAAGACACAACCGTACTGTTCCGAGTGCCTTTCTATCGAGAATTATCCATTCCGCGTCTATCATGGCCGTCGGCTTCTTTGTTTTTCCGCTCAATGGTAGGTACAGATAATCTTCCATCTACATCTTCCACAACGGAAAGTTTTGGCCGTTAAATTTCTCGACCCTAAACTTACCATCGTCTGCCATTGCTCCCACTCCAACCAAGAACCCTTCTTTCCTATGAGTTTATCAGCCAAATATACCTTCGGCTCTGATACCAGTTGTTAGAAAATTAAATATTACAGAGCAATGTAACACATAAAATATGCGAAAATACAAGCACACAAAAACACATAAAACCAGAGAGACACAGATATACGTGGTTCACCCAGTTTGGGCTACGTCCACCCCGAACAGCCAGTCCTTCCTTTCTATTATCCAGCAAAATGAAAAGACAAAACCTACAGCAGATCCGCTGTAATATCCTCTGTTCTATCTCACAGTCTCCCTCTCTGTTTCTCGCTCTGAGAATACACATGCACTCCACAACCGCAATACAATGCCCTCATAAAAGCGAGGGCTCAGGGAAAACCCTAATCTAAACATAACTTCTACCGTCGCATCATTTTCCTAATGAACGGCCCGCATTGGACTAGAAATTACTGCTGTGCTTTTACAAGGAAATTTTTAAGACCGTTTAGTGTTTATATTTCCTCGCCCGAAAAACCTCAAACGTGGGGCTCCGAAAGCGTTGTCGCCCCCGTACCCCCCCACAAAGCAGTCGATTAATTACCGCGCGTTGTCGCCTTTAAGGCATGTCAGGTCTCAATGATGGACATGGGTAAGTAAACAAGATAATCAGGCTCCACACCGAACAAGATCCACTGGCTGAGCCAGAGATCATGCTTTGATACCACTGTAATATTCCAAATCAGGAAAATGCTACAACAATTAGAATATCTCAAGATATTCTAAAGTTGGAGACCCACCAATATAAAAACACAACAAATGGAGCAACAACAACACACAGCTCATAGAAATGTGAGAGAAATCCATAGCCATCTTATTAAAAAATAGTAGCAACAATATAATACAATATCTTGAGGGAAATGATACTCAAGATAAGCAATGCTTAGCCTCAAGAGACAAGTACATAAATCAAGACAAAACCACTGCTACACATGTATGCTCAAGCTATGACAGCGCATTTTTATAGAGAAACTGCATACTAACATATGTCAAATACATATATATATCAATACATGGCTCAATACAACATTGGGAATGAATATCTCATCTCCCAAAGGCTACCTCATGTCAATCCTAGAAGGATTGGTTATGAAACACAAAATCTACAAAATGTCGGAGTTGCTGGGTAGCAGCTGCAACTCAGAAATAGAACTGGATAGACAAGACTGAAGATGCTACAACCAATGACAAGATCTCCTCCAATGGATATTTATAATGAAAGGTTGATCCTCTCACCTAATATCTCACCCTCCAAAGATATCATCAAAGCCCCACTGCAAATGCTCCACCAAAATAACGTATTCACTAGATGAAACTGCATTGTAGGGCTAGGGAATGAGTTGGCCTTGATGCGAAAGTCTGCAATAAGCTCCGGAATGCCTCCAATCTGATCTCCAAAAGAGAAGAGAGACTACTCCTCTGAAAAATAGCTAATGGAGGTGGTGTAGTGAACCCTCACTACAACACCCAGCAACACAACATCATTCTGCTTCAGAAATAACGCTGTCTTGATGGAGGGTGCTTGGCCTCAAGCCTAGATGTGAGGAAAATGAAGAACAATCCCTCAAGAGACCTCTCAAAAAGGAGAAGGAATCCTAAATAGGAATTTCCCCGACAATTCTTGCTAAACAACTAAGAATGCACAATTGTCTGAATAGACAATGTGATGAATAATACAAGCATGAGAAACAATGGTTGCCTTGCCCTCCTTTTAAACAAGTGAAAGCTCTTTCCCCATGGGCCCCATCCATTAGGGTTTCCTCCACAAAATATCCTCTTCCTCATTCATATTGCGTTGTCTTCCAAAGTAAGCCACTCCTCCTATGGCAGCGTTGTTGACTTGGTCAAACTTGACCTTGTCCACTTCCAAATAACCCTGTTCACACATGAGGGTGCGAAAACTAGTTCAATGATGATCCCCATTCATACTATGAGGGATTTTATTGAGAATATCACTATGCATGGGCCTCCTTACCCATTTATTCTCCTCCTAGGTGAAATCAGTGAAAATTAATATTCCAAATTATTGTCGAAAAATTTTGGAATATTACACACATCAATGGGACATAGTGCTTGGAATCCCAAGCCCACCTGAAAGGTGTTGTGTCCAGTTGAGCTATGGAGAGCCCAGTTATAGCTATGTTATACATAGGGGAGGCTTTCATCCCATGTGTGTGGATGCTTCGAGTTGTACATGCGCAGAATGTGTATGATCATCCTGTTGACGACCTATGTTTGGCCATTAGTTTCGGGATGGATATTTGTGGACTTATTGATCTTGGTGTCCAGCATCGACCAGAGACTTGACCAAAATGTACTAAGGAATATGTTGTCTCGATTTGAGATAATGGACTATGGGATCCCAAAATGTACCTGTTATCACTCTAATATTTCTCAAAAGTTGTGAGATTTTTTATTTGTGTTAAATAATATAAAAGGTAACCACAAACCTACTTTTAAGCCTTAGGATCTAGCCTTCCTAATGCTCAGAGAGGGCTCTCTATATATGATTTAACTTTGTTGATTATATTTTATTTTAGGCTACTTATATAGGGAAAATTGGTTTTGAGGTTTTGATTTGGTTTGGTGGGAAAATCACTTACTTAGATGGATAGCTATAGATCTATACCCCATTGGGAAAATGGATTCAATGTGTCAAGAAGTCAGATCAGGATCAAGATCTAAAGGTAAATGTTTACAGGGAAAGATAGCAAAGTCACTTCAGATTTTCAAGGCTGATGATGAAATGGTTTTTTATCGGGATAAAAGAGCAATAAAGGGTTCTTAAATCTGGATTAGGAGTGAAATGGCAGAGGTTAATCGAAATCAGGGAACAATTAAGGGTTCCCTAGTCTAGATATCAGTAGAAAACATTTAAATGATAATCAGTCAAAACAGAGTGCTTTTAACAAATTCTAAAATACAATTCCTCATTTATCACTTAGATTAAGAACACATTCATGAATAGATGGAAAACATAAGACAATTGACAAAATGACAAGTGAAATACTTCATTATAGTGGCCCAACACATGAATCCTATAATATGATGCTTTATTTCCTATGATCTAGTCTGCTGACTTGAAATTGATACAAAACCCCTTCAAGTTCAAAAAATTATAACTACAGAAATTTTCAGCAATTAATCCACACTCAATACTTCAAATGATGAAGTATTTATACAAAAACTAGTACAAAATATCCTAGAATAAACTTAGGAATTTTTCTTGCAAAAATAAATATCTTCATGCAAGAAGATAGTGACAACTACCTAACTAATTGCTAGTTGTCCTATTTATTGAAATAAAATAGCTAGATGTTTTGATTTAGGCTACAACTAGACAACTGAGGTGTCCCTTACGTTGGTAGTTTTATCTTCAATCTATTTTGATTTTCAATATTTCATCTGATACACTTTTAACTGATACACTTTCATCCTGATACTCTTTGACTACCAAAATTGTTTACTACTGATGTAAAAAACATCAAACTCTGTTTTTACCTTTCATGCTCTGTCATCACTGTAATATGATCTTACAGTATATTGGTTAGCTTCTCCCAAAACTCAGCTTCTTGCAATTTAATCTTCATAAGCCTTCTGAAGTTTTCATCAGCTTCAGTGTATTTGGAAAATGTTGGTTTTTTCACAAACAAGTGTTTTATTTCATGCTACAAGTAAAACAGATTTTCAAGATTCTTATGAAAAACTTTCCCTGTTGGGATTCCCTGCCAATCAGATTCATTTACTTGTTCTTTAGAAAATTCTCTCATATTTTTGTCATAATCCTCTTGTTTCTTCAATTTGTCATTGATTACCAGAGGATTTGGAAGGCCCTTTTGCCTTAAAATATCAAATTTTATCATGAATCTTGTGATTGCTATTTCCATGTTTTGGCACTTTTCCTCTAATTGTTTCTTCAAGTTCTTCTTGGATATTACCTTTCTTACCTCAATTATGGTCTTTGTTCTATCTGTAATTCCAATTTCATCCAATTCTTGTTTATTTTTGGAATTGAGAAATTTAATAATTTCTGAGGCCTCTTCAGGTTTTTTACCTAGCTCCTCTTTGGTTTTCTGTATTGATTCTTTTGCTGCTTTCAGTAAATATTTCTGCTCATAAATTACCTGTATAGATGGCCAAGTATCATTGATTGCTTCAATTATATTGGACCATAATTGGTTCTTAACATGTGCCATAGGTTCTTTCAAAGTTAATTCTTTTTCTAATTTCTTGAGTTGTTCATTCAACCTATTAGCCTTTTGCTCTTCATTCTTGGCATTAATTTGTGCAAGCTTTTTGGCATCTTCCAGATTTTTAATCTATTCCTTTAACCTATTTATTTCATTGGTTTTGATGGACATGTCCTGAATTTCCTTTACCAATTTACTTGCCTCATCTGATTTTTGTGTTGTTGTTGCTGAAGACTCAGTGGCAGAAGTTGTTGACTAAGTTACTGCGACTGTTGTAGCCATTGGAACATTTGGAATTAGTGTTTCTACAAGAGTAGATGGCACTGTTGTTGTAACCATAGGAATTACAGTGGCAGGGGCTTCCTGTGCTTTGGTGGCTCCTTTTTCTTGGACCAATTTGTCCATCTCAATCTCCATTTCTTTGATCTGGGCTATCAGCTACAAAATAAGACTCATCATTTCATATTTTTTATTAGTATCCTGCAAGATTTCCTTAGCTTGAGGATGCTCAGTAGGAGGCAGTTTCAATTTTTTCTTAAGTGCAGCAATATCAGCATTCTTCTTTTTAATCAATCCCTCTGTAACTTTTATGTTTTGAGGATCATAACCTACCTCAATCACTAATTCCTCCAATGATTTTATTCTGATACCCTTTGCATATGATGAAGCTTTCTCCAGTTTGAGATGATATCTTACATTTATCAAAGTATTTTGAAGCTTTTGAGCACTTGTTTCTTTAGTAGTCATTGTGGAATAAAACATCTCTCCTGCTTGTTTATGGAATTCAATTTGGTCCGGAGGATGAATATCCTGGACTGGCACTTCAAAATCAACCTTTTTATAATCAGATGATGTTTTTGGAGTTGGTGCTGTGGGTTGAACTATTGTCATCAGAATATTTTTATTCTTGTAATAAAAGGCTAAAAGCAGCCTGTTTTGTATGCTGGGAGTTTGCTTTAAGTACTGAGAATATATTTCATTTTTTATTTCTTCATTTTTAGCTTTAATCTCCTTGTACCTTTCCTTGATGTCCATATCCTTTTCTTCTATTTTCTTTGATGATGACACTTTTATCCTATGTTGTTTTTTAATCAACTGTGTAATAGAAGTGGTTGGTTTCTATTCATTTTCAACTACTGTAGGAGGTACAATATATTTCTCTGGAGTCTCTGTGTTAATGGCCTCAACTGTCTCTTTTTATTTTCTTACAGGATTAATATTTGGTTTTTTGTTGTATCTAAGTTTAAATTTGGTTTCTGTAGTGGTCTCAGTTGTGTAAGACCCTTCTTCCCTATTTCTTTTCATAATTTTATCTTCTGGCGTTGGAGTCTGCAAAATGTGACTAGTATCACTTTGCTTATCAACTTCTACCAGTGTATTCTCTAACTATTCTGTTTGGTTTGAGAATTTCTCAATATCAGGCTTCTTTTCATGAATGTATGGAGTTAATTTACATTTAACTCTCATTTTTTTTATTATACCAAAGGGATCATAATATCAAAGAAAACTAGTGTTGAATTTGTACTCTAACAACTACTTTTCTGCCTTTGGACCTGTTTCTTTGTTATTACATATGAATGGACCAACTTGATTTTTCAATTTAAATTTAGTTTTCTTCTTTGCAGCTAAGAAAACTACAAGGGGCTGTCCAGGTACAAAAATGGACAAGAAACCAAGTATTGATGCGTCAGCGTGTTCATCTGTGAAATATCCAAGGATAAAAGATAGCATGGAAATAATGTGTCTGGTTCTTTCTAAGAATTTAGAAGAGGGTTATGGAGGGTTGAGCTTAGGAATTTCCATATAGGATGGCATGAAGGTTTGAAAATTTTGAAATCTCTTGGGAAAATCCAAGTCCAAATAGAACTTAGTGAGGGCTTCAATTGATAAAGGAACTTCATTAGGCTCAAGCTGTAATTGAAGCATCTAGTTGATAGATTCAGCTGTAATGGTAAATAACACTTCCTTTTCAGAATTCACAATGGCTCTTTGAACTGGAGAATAACAATATTGGCATAATATGATAGCTTCTGGGCATGGGTGAGTATGAGGGACAACATATTTAGGCTATTTTGATTCCCAAATAAACACATTATCTACTTGATCTAAATATTTCTCTTGGCTCCAGCAGTGGAGATCAAGAATGTTAAACTCTGTTATAGGATCTGTAATTTTGAAGTCTACATCTACAACAGGAGGTTGTAGAGGGTTGATCACAATAGTGATTTTGGATGCCATTGATTGGTTTGATTTATCAATTTAAACACTTTTGACCTTTAAAACATTGATTTAGGCTTATGAAAATACTTCTGTAAGTTTAAACAGTTTACAGAAGGTTTTTAGATATGACAAGGTTTCTATCTTTGGCCTGCAAAGGGATATTTATTATAATTTTGACTCAAACTAGCAATTCTGTATCAAAAAGAGCAATTTCTTAACCTTATACACTCAGCAAAAGATATCAAGGGTTTATAGTAGAATTTCTGTGGTAGAACAATCTTAAAACCTTAATTTTTATGCAGAAAGGCTTCAGAGTACTATAGAAGAGGTTTTGGAGTTTATCAGATGGCTTAAACTCAATCAGAATTTATTCTAAAACAAGTCAAGGCTTTCAGAAACTGTGGAAAAAGCTCAGGGCTTATAGAAACGATGAATTTACAAGGCAATAGGATTTCTTTTAAGCATACAGGCTTCTAAAGGATTCAAATGAACTGTAACACTCTTTTAGAATGATGGATAAGTTTCTTTCTCTGAAGAATACCTGTGAATTTTGGATTTTCGTTGTGAAGAAGGGATTTTTTGGGTTGGAAAGCTTTCAAAAGCTTCTTCTGGCCTTTGAAAAGGATTCTGGTGGTTCTGCAGTATTGTAGCAGTTGATTTCGATGATTTTTGTTAGTTTTTAGTCTAAAAAAGAGGTGACATCATTCTAATCTCAATTTAAAATGCTCTTGTGCACAGAAAATGGTAACATAAGGCTCAAATGAATGCATTTCGGGCGTTTTATAAGCAGTTTCAGTGAATAGTAAATGCATTAAACACAAGTCAATTCAAAAAGAAAGGTGGTTTAGGCACTGGGGAGGGAATAACCGCCAGGCGGTTTTCGCACGGTCGAAAGGCGGTAAGTGGAATTAGGAGGATTAATGTGATCCAACATAATTGAGATGCGTGGAGGGGAGAGAAAAGCTCAAAACAACTTATATCGCAAGTTTTGAATTCGTTATTGATCACACTGAGAACTATGCGATGTGAGTTTATCACTGTTGGATCTAGCGGATAGGAGCGAACGATTGAGATCTTATAATGAAGTTGCGAGGTTGAAAGGCTTGGGGCCCAGGATTTCTATGCTGCGGGAGTGTAAAATGTATTAAAATATAATGTTTTAACACATAGTTTGGAATAATATGATAGGCGGGTTAAGGTTTTATATAACAAATGAAATGAATATAAGTGTAAGTTTAGCATTGGGCGGGGTTAATATATAATAAGAATAATTTTAACCTATGGGAACATGGGTATAATATATCACGTGAGTGAAAACGAACCATAGGTTAGAACTATAATATGGGTTTGGGATATAATATTTAAAAGGAATTAATATAATACGGACTTAAAGGCAAATAAGGAGCTAATATATAAAGTTAATTTTTCGTAATTGAAGTGCGAAGAGAAAGGAAAAAATAAACTAAGCTTAATTTAAAACATAATAAAGGGATAATTTTGATTGTTGAGAGTCCCAACATAATAATTTTTACATTTCAACTTAGGATAAAAAAAAAAATTGGGTTTTTGGGTATTTTTGGGGTGAAAGGAGAATTAGTTAAGGGTTTTACATTCCCTAATTATAATGAATTTTACACTTAGGAAAAGGGGATTTTTGCAAGTAAAACTGAATGATGATGGGAAAAGGAAAAATGGAGGGGAATGAATGAAAATGGGGGGATTAAGTATTTTTTACAAGGGGATGATTTTTGAAGGAATTTAGTGACTGAATTGACCAATTTATGCTTATCCATGATTGTAAAAACTGCTTCTGCTTACCCATTTTCTACCCTAACGTTTTTTCTTCATTTACCTGGATGCATTTGAGCTTGCAAACCCTTATTCATTTTTCCTTTAAAACAACAAACTAACTAATTTTATCCTTATTTCTTCCAAGGGATTAGATTAAGTTGTTGATCTCCTTATTTATTTTCTACCTAACTACTGATCTACCAAGATTAAACTGTTTGGCTAGTTCTTTATTCTCTATCTAATAACATGAAATTTAAAGCATGAAAAAGTCAAGATTAAGATTTTTGACTTATCACGGATTATGGCATTGTAACAAGTTGCACACAAACTTTATTTTGTAGAAAAAGTAAATAATAGTGGCATTTGGATTTGCATCACTTTCAAGTTTTATTTTTATCTCTTTTTTTTGGGGTCCATTTTCTATACTTTTTTATATTTTTCTTTCAAGTCCTTTGATTTTTCTTTTAGGACTTTTACCCTCTTTACATTTTTTATTTTTATTTTCTGATATGGGAAAACAATTTGCAGAAATAAAAGTATGTACATATTACAAGACTAATCAAATTCAATTCAAAAATTATGAATCATATTATTATAGGACACTAACAATACCCACACTCGCTCAAAGAAGAGTTTAGTAGTGGCTTCTGTTGTGATATTATTCTTTCTGGTCGCCCTAATGGCCATCTTAGAGAATATGTCGACGACCAAAAAAACGTAGTCGTTTCCATTCTTGTTCGAAGGAAGGCCCATCATGTAATCCATGGAGATGGATTCCCACGACCGACTAGGGGTAAGCAACAAAGTATATAGGCCTTTCTTCCTGATGGTTTCTTTTGAAATGGCACAGGAAATGTAGGATCGGATGTACTTCCAAAAATCATGTCGAAGGTTAGGCCAATAGAAATACTTCTGCATTACTGCCATTGTTTTCTAGACACCAAAATGTCCACTGACCCAAATGTAGTGTGCTTCCCAAATCATCTTGGCAATCTCGCTTGAAGGAAAAAAAGGGAGTCCCAAGTGGAATAAAAATGCATCCTGGAGGTGAAAATTTGGAACTTTCTTACCATCTAGGAGTGTCTGCTATGCATTCCCAAATTCTGGATCACTTTTTTAGAAATGCGGCCAACCCGAAGTCTCGTGCCCACAGATTCAAGCACAATGGTTAACTCCATGATCGGTGGTCAGCTGAGGAAGTCTGCAACATTATTGGTGCTACCCTTCTTGTCCTTGATATTCAAATGGAATTGTTGTAGGTATGTGGGCCATTTCTAATGGTGATCCTTATGTAACTTCCCTTGTATTTATATGAACTGTAGGAGTCAGTGATCTGTCTAGATGACCTTTCCTTCCCCAAAATGTAATGCTTCCATTGTCGGTAGGCCTACACAACGGAATACATATCTTTCTCATAGGTATGATACTTTCATACTATGTTTGAAAGTGTCTCACTGTGATATGCCACTGGATGCCCATGTTGAGTAAGTACTTCCCAAATAGCATAGTCAGAGGCATCTATCTCAATCTCAAATGGTTTTTGCAAGTTTGGTAATGTGAGAACTAGTGCAGAGTAGAGGCGATGCTTCAACTCTGTCAACGCCTTCTATTGAGATTCAGACCAAAATAATTTTCTTTTTCTCCTCCCTTGGTGACTTGACTCAAAGGCCAAGTGATATGACAGAACCCCAACATGAACTTGCAGTAGAAATTTTCAAGACCTAGAAAGTTGCAGAGCTATGTTAGAGTGGTTGGGGATGGCTAACCATGAATGACCTATATCTTGGCTGGGTCCACATGCAACCCCCTCTCATCAATAATGTAACCCAGATATTGAACTTGAGTCATTAAGAAATTGCATTTATCCAAATTGGCACAGAACTTGTGTTTCTGTAGTGTTTGGAGGACCTGTCGGATGTGGTGGAGGTGCTCTTCCTAACTCTAGTTGAAGATCAATATGTCATCCAAATACACCACCACAAATGAGATAGTGAATGGTCGCAATATTTTTTCCATCAGCCTCATGAAGGTTGCAGGATCATTCGTCAACCTGGAAGGCATGACCAACCATTCAAAAGGCCATCTTTAGCTTTGAAGGAAATCTTCCACACATCAGAGGGTTCGATTGGTACCTGTTTATACCTCGATTTCAAGTCAATCTTGCTGAAATATTTGGCCCCCTTGTGTTGGTCCATAAAGTCATAAATTTGTGGGATTGGATATCTATTCTGAAAAATTTTCAATGCCTGATAGTCAATACAGAGTCTCCAAGTCCCATCCTTCTTCTGCACCAACACGATTGGGCTCCCACAGGGTGATGAACTTGACCAGATGTGACTTTTCTGTGACAGCTCCTGAATCTGCTTCTTGATTTCTTCATTCTCTAGAACAAAGTGTGGATATATTGGTTCATTGGGAAGTAGCACACCTGGGTTCAGATCAGTGGAGTGCTTGACCTGAAAATGCAGATGCACCCCTATAGGTGAGGTGAAGATGTCCCTGTCTCCTCCACAACCTTTTCCATCTGTTGTTTCCGTGCAGAGGAGCCCTATCTAGAGGTTGTGGCCACAATATTCTTCTTGCCCTGAGGGTGTATCATAGGGAAAAAAATGTTGAAAATGGCAACAAGAAATAGTGAAGGAGGCCTCCTGAAACATCTTTCCTGATCCTAGTTGGAAAGTGATCACCTAAACTAGGTGGGGACCACACATGTGATTTTTGTCGCAAAGTCTATTTTTAGACTATGTCTATTTTTAGACATATGGATCATGGTCTATGAGTTGCTGGATGCTATTTATGGATGATTGGTCGAGTTGGTAAAAATAGATGGACCTCTATTTTTAGACATTGGCCGGTTTCTATTTTTAGACTGCCGGGCTAAAAATAGAACAGTCAAATATTATTAACCCTTAATAATATTTAGACTATAAACATTATCTTATCCTCTTGGAGCACTTCAGTTTGATGCTTGGATGTGGCACATGTAGCTGACATAAGGAAATACGCTTTTCCTAAGGGTTAGTTGAGCTATTGCATGGTTGACTTCAGTTAGAACTCATGTGGTAGAGTTTGGTGGAGTTGATGAGACAGTTGGTGGAGTTGTGTTCGGTTTAACTTAGTTGAACTAGTTGTATTTAGTCTAACTGATAAATACACTAGTGATGAGTGGGGTGAATTAATTATTAATTAATTCACTAATTATAAACTCATAAATCAACTAAAGAACACATCGGTTAACTTCATCACATGGACATTTTCGTAGAGACCGAAGCAAGGCAATAGGTAAAAGAGCAAGTTAACTATCGGTTGTGACTATACGGTATGAAATCACAGAACACACGCATGGGATTAGAAACCCATGAGGATTGCGTAGTTCAAGCGGTGGTTTATCTACATAAAGAGGCCATCCCATAGCACAAACACGCATTCAAAGCTTAATATCAAGTGGCTAAAGGTTGGAGCATGAGTTTTGCTAGATCTAATGGTAGTGTGTAGCAGGGAGGAAGTTGCATGGAGAGCTTGTGAGGAGCTTTGTGCAATGATTGTTACATGATCTCTATAACATATAATATACAGATAGTTGGGGGTTTTCTGCTTTAAGCTTTCCCATGAAATACTGTGTTCATATGTGTGATTGTTTATGGTTTTAATGTGCGCATGCGATTGTTTTTATTTCCGCAATTAATGATCAATGGTAGAAGAGATTCTGTATTGTGCATGAAGTTAAAATAGTGTGTGATCAGAAGAATCTCGGTGATACACGCTATTCAAATTTCTACTTTGCATCGCAGCGATATTGATCATTGGAGAAATTGAAAAGTATTGAAGCGGTTGAGTTTGAGGATAAACTCAAAGAAACATAAAGATGGAGAAAGCCGGAAATATACATGCCTATTGTATATAATTTTCTACATGGAATGAGAGCGAGAATTTTTTTGGTGCGCGAGTTTGTAGGGAATATCTGAAAATTTTTGGTGAAATATTTTCAGAAAAAAATAGCATATTTGGATTCCTTGGGAAAAAATACCCAAATTGAAAAAAAAAATCGGTCAAATCAGAGCTCGGATGAGGGAGATATCATCGATTTAAAATCAGCTCTTTTGTTAGAAAATTTTGCGACGACGGGACAATTGCAATGTGCGCGAGCCAAGAATCTACATGCACTAAGGTACACGATGCATGCAAAGCTTTGAGGTGAAAAGCAGAGGTTAGTGACTTGGTGGTTGAGAGGGATCCTCTCAACATGCAGCGTGAGAAGGAGTCTCAAAAGGTTGTGGAGCAACCACAACTGGAGATGCAGAAGAATCTTTATAGATTTGAAGTAGCTGGGATTTCTATGGAGCTTCCTACTATTGGGAAGTGCAAGAAAGACATGCAATTGAAGCTTGAGAGGGAGCAGGATTTGCATGCAGGTGATAGTGAACCTAGGGATGTGGAGCAGCCACAAGAGGATCATGGAGTGGAAGAGACCACTCATGCAGAGAAATTTCGTGCCAGACGGGCAGAGGGAGTGCATGCAGCTATACCACCAGGTGAGAGGTGGGGCGACATGCATGAATAATTCCAAGAGGATATTTCTGGGTAGGATTCATTGAGATGGTGTGGATCTCATGAATTGAACCTGGCTACGAGGTGCCCACAGCGCAGCAATAGCAAGATCAGTTGGAGTGATGCAGGCAGATCAAAGTGACAGTGTCGGATACTGGAGCGTGGATCAGAGTTGACAGCAAGTGAAAAGTGCATGGGTGAAAAGAGTTCAACAGCGCAGTGGTTCCTGATGACATGTGCAGTAGCTAAGCAGAGGTCGAAGACTTTGATGATAGATGCTAGATGCATCAGACTGATTGAGTTGTTTGGAGCCTATTCAGTTTTAGAGATGTTGCATGCAAAGGGTGCATGGCGCATGCATGGAGTTGCATGGTGCATGCATGAGTTTGCATGGCGCATGCAAAGGGTGCATGGCGAATGCATGGAGTTGCATGTCGCATGCATGGAGTTGCATGACGCTTGTGAAGGTTGCAGGGCGAATGCATGGAGTTGCATGTCGCATGCAAAGACAGTCCTTTCTTGTTGAGAGGGAGTGTTGAAAATGGCAACAAGAAACAGTGAAGGAGGCCTCCTAAAACATCTTTCTTGATCCTAGTTGGAAAGTGATCACCTAAACTAGGTGGGGACCACACATGTGATTTTTGTCGCAAAGTCTATTTTTAGACTATGTCTATTTTTAGACATGTCGATCATATTCTATGAGTTGCAGGATGCTATTTGTGGATGGTTGGTCAAGTTGGAAAAATAGATGGACTTCTATTTTTAGACATACTGGGCATAATCTATTTTTAGATTGCCAGTCTAAAAATAGATATGTCGAATATTATTAGCTCTTAATAATATTTGGACTATAAACATTATCTTATTCTCTTGAAGCACTTCAGTTTGATGCCTGGATGTGGCACATGCAGCTGACAGAAGAAAATACGCTTTTCCTAGGGTTTAAGTGAAGCTATTGCATGATGACTTCAGTTAGAACTCATGTGACAGAGTTTGGTGGAGTTGATTGAGGAAGTTAGTGGAGTTGTATTCAGTTTAACTAATCTAAACATAGTTGAGCTTTTTGTATCCAAGTTAACTAATAGATACAATTATTGAGAGTGGTGTGAATTAATTATTAATTAATTCACTAATTATAAACTCATAAATCAACTAAAGAATACATCAGTTAACTTCAGTGCATGGACAGTTTCAGTGGAGACTAGTGCAGAAATAGGTGAAAGAGCAGGTTAACTATCGGTTGTGACTATACTATTGCTATTTGCAACACACAGATAGGTGGAGTAACCCATGAGGATTGCGCAGTTCAAGCCAGGTGGTTTATCTATATAAAGAGGCCATCTCATAGCATTGATACACGCAATTGAGGTTGGCTATCAAGTGGCTAAAGGTTGGAGCATGAGTTTTGCTAGATCTAGCTTGATAGTGTGTAGCATGGGAGGTAGTGCATGAGAGCTTGCAAAGAGCTTTGTACTATGATTGTTACATGATCTCCATGGCATGTATAATATACAGATAGTTGTGGGTTTTTAGCTTTAAGCTTTCCCATGAAATACTGTGTTCATATGTGTGAATTTTTATGGCTTTAATGTGTGCATGCAATTGATTTTATTTCCGCATGTGATGATCAATGGTACAAGAGATTCTGTATTATGCATGAAGCAAAAATAGTGTGTGATCAGGAGAATCTCAGTGGATAACATATCAGTTATTCAAATTTCTACAAAAAAAATCCTGGCTTGGGAAATGAGCTTACTGCATTGCTTCACGGTGATCAAAGATATGGTGGTAAGCGGTGCTACCTCTGGTATCTTGTACAATATATTACCCAAAGTAACAATAAAAATGTGAGGTCAATACTCATACACAACATGTCGCTTCCACAAGTATGGTTGTCCTAATAATACATCACAAACTTGAAGAGGAGAAACATCACATAATACCTCATCTGTGAAGGGCTTGATTCTTTAGGGAAGGTGACACTAATGGCTAACGCGGAGATCTTGTCCTTGGTGAATCCACTCGGTGGTGTACGGTTGTGGGTGTGTTGTGATCGGCAAGCCCAACTTGTTTAGGACCTTTTCTGAAATGAGGTTATTTTGGCTCATGTTGTCACCAATGAACTACAGTGGGGAACTCTTCACGGACATCTGGGAATAGAAGAGGCGTTCCCCCTCCTACGGATCTTTGGGTTCTTCCTTCTAGATCTTGGTGGTGGCAATGGTAGCACTGGGCTCTGCATCAATAATATTCTTCCCTTATCATTCCCCTTGTCAATTTCTGACCCAGAGTTGAAACATCATCTAATTTGGAAACCTTTAGCTCAGCCACTAGTGACTGCTTGGCTCGACACTCACTTGTGTTGTGATTGGAGCTCTTATGGAACTCACACCACTTTCTTGTGTCCTTATTTGGCTTCGTGGTTTTTTTCTTCACTTTCAGCTTCGAGGGGTTGTCCTAGGGTGCCCCGCCTTGATCTTGTCCTTTTTTCTTCAATTTGGGGGCACCTTTCCCTTACTTTTGATTCACCAAACCAAAGTTACAATTCTTTTGTCTGAATTTCTGCTCAATATTGGCGATTATACTGGATGTATCGGTGCAGACAACTTTGGTACTTCAAAACCAAATGTTTTTCTGAATATTTGATACCCAACATTGTGTGCATGGTATGGAATAGATTCGTCAGCTCATGCACATCTTGATCCCTTTGTTTCCACAACATATTCCATTGTATGCACTTGTCCTCATATCTCCCCACGAGTTATTATTATTCCTTGATGGTGTCTTGGAAAAAATTCTAAGTGGTTGTGACTCAAAACAGGGAGGATTCCCCCTCATCCTTTTTCTCACGGTAGTTTTCCCACCAATTCTTGACATGGGGGGTGGCTTTGAGGAGTGAAAAATAAACCTTTTCCCAATTGGAAAAGCCATGAACTGAAAAATATCCTTCTAACAGATCCATCCATCTATCTACGGCATCTACATCTATTTTTCCTAAAATATGGGAATGTCAAAATTAACTTGTACCTTAAAAGGAGTGGCACCTCTAGAGTTTTTTTTGAATGAAGATACATCACTAGTCAGTAGCTTTCGAAGGATCTAAGAAAATATATCCATCCTTTCATTCATTTGTTTTTCAAGGGCCTCCTCGATCAATATTTTGATAAGATCTCCTCCTCCCTCGTCTTTCTCTTCCTCCATCATGGGATGTCATCAGTGTTGGGTGCGGAGCCTGATTTTCATCCTGATTCAGAGGTCTTTGCTTCAGCCAGATGTATACCCCAGGAAGAATGTACACCCCTCCATGTGCGGGGGTACGGGGGGGGGCTTCGGTCTGCGGCTTCTCACGGGGTTCAGGGACCGATCCCTCCCGGTTGGGAGGTCTGGGGGCTAGCAATCCCCTGGCGGGGGTTTCGGGGGAAAGGACCCTGAAGCTAAAAATAGATGGAAAACTGCATTGTAAAATATTGTAATTTCGTAGTCAATCTGGGTCATTCATTAGGCGGACGATCTGGCGATATAATTTATGTTTAATGTATGGTTTTTTTCCCTAGAATTCAAACCCTCATTTTGTATGAGGGTATTATATTTAGGCTGTGTATTGTATGTGGATTATGAGCGAGAAATAGAAAGGGGGACTAAGAGAGAGAGTAGAGGATATTACAGTGGATATGTTGTAGGTTGTGTCTCTTCATCTTGCTGGATAATATAAATGAAGGACTGGTTGTTTGGGGTGGACGTAGCCAAAATTAGGTGAACCATGTATATCTATGTATATCTTATTTTATATGTTTTTTTTGTTTGTATTTCCTCATATTCTATGTGTTCCATTGCTCTATAATATATAATTTTCTAACAAATGGCATCAGAGTCGAAGGTATATTTGGCTAATAAACTCTCAGGAAATAACGATTCCTGGTTCGAGTGGGAGCAATGGTGGAAAATGGTAGGTTTAGGGTCAAGAAATTTAAGGGCAAAAAGCAATATTTGTGGAAGATGCAGATGGAAGATTATCTGTATCAGAAATATTTGTACCTACCATTGAGCAGAAAAACAAATAAGTCGTCGAGTATGACAGATGCAAAATGGGAGATTCTCGATAGAAAGGCACTTGGAACAATACGGTTGTGCCTCGTGGCATTGGTAGCCTTCAATATTTCAAAGGAAACAACAACAGAGGGTTTAATTAAGGCATTGGTGAAACTATATGAAAAACCCTTAACCTCAAATAAGGTATTTCTTATGAAACGTTTATTTAATATGAAGATGTCGGATGGTGGATCTGCTGCTGACCATTTAAATGAATTTAATACAGTTACCAGTAAGTTAAGTTTTGTAGGGGTAAACTTTGATGATGAAGTTAGGGCTCTATTATTTCTTTTCTCATTTCCAGAAAGTTGGAATGGTTTAGTTTTGGCCATTAGTAACTCTGTCTCTGGATCTAGTACTTTAAAGTTTGATGATGTTGTCGGTGCTATGCTTAGTGAGGAAATGCGATGGAAAATCTCTCGTGAGACATCAGGTAATGCTTTTAGTGAAGAGACTAGGGGATGAAAAACGGAAATAGAAAAGAGCTCAACATATCGCAGTAAATTAAGGAAAGGCAGATCCAAGTTCATATCAGGGATAATGTGCTGGAAATGCAGAAAGAAAGGACACGTGAAGAAAGACTGTAAATCTTGAAAGGGAAAATAAGGAGATGCACAGCAACCAAACAATCATGAAGCAAATGTGACAGGTGATGTGATACAAGATTCTTTGATTCTTTCTTTAGAAAATGTTATTGATTCCTGGGTGGTAGATTCAAGGGCCTAATTTCATGCCACACCTAATAAGAAATATTTTCATGACTATGTTCAAGGATATTTTGGACAGCTTCTTCTGGGTGATGATAAACCCTATAAAATCATTGGAATGGATAAATTTCTCTTAAAACATCAGAATGGAAACCAATGGTTATTAAAGTAGGTAAGGCATGTTCTGAATCTGAAGAAAAATCTGATTTCAACAGGGCAGTTAGGTGGTGAAGGTTGTGTGACAGCTTTCACAGATAAAACCTAGAAGGTCACTAAAGGAGCCTTGGTAATAGAAAAAGGATAAAATTTTGGTACATTGTAGTTATGCAATGGCATTTCTAACTTTGTTAATGCTTTAACTTCCAAAGGAGTAGATGTAGCATTATGGCATCATAGGCTTGGAAACATGAGTGAGAAGGGGATGAATATTCTTCACTCAAGAAATTTGTTGCCAGGTTTGAAGAATATTGATTTGGATTTCTATGAGAATTTTATTTATGGAAAACAGAAGAGAGTTAGATTTCTTAGAGTTGGGAAAGAAAATAAAAGCAAAAAATTATAGGTTGTGCATACAGATGTATAGGGCCTTCTCAAGTATCATCTCTCAGTGGCTATCATTATTATGTTACTTTTATTGATGATGCAACTAGAAAAACTTGGATTTATTGTATTCATAATAAATCTGATGTATTTGATACTTTCAAGAAATGGAAATCTTTGGTTGAGATTGAGACAGGAAAGAAGTTGAAGTGTCTGAGATCAGACAATGGAGGTGAATATTGCAGCAAAGAGTTTGATAGGTATCATTCCAACCATGGAATTCATAGAGAGAATACAGTTCCAAGAACACCATAAGAAAATGGTGTGTTAGAAAGGATGAACAAAACAATCAAGGGGTGTGCAAGGTGCGTGATATTGCATGCAGTATTTCCTTTACAAGTTTGGGCAAATGTTTAGATATTATTGTTTGTCTAATAAACATAGAGCCTTCACATTCCTTGGATGGTGGTATTATAGAGGAGGCATGGATAGGTAAAAAGGTAAACTACTCCTTTTTCAAGACTTTTGGTTGTGAGGCCTTTGTCCATATTAATAAATAAAATAGAACAAAGCTTGAGGCAAAATCAAATAAATGTATTTTTATTGGATATGGTGTTAATGATTTTGGTTATCGCTTATATGATTATGAAAATCACAAAATCATTAGGATCATTGATATAATATTCAATCAAAAGGTCATGTATAAGAATCAGTTGCAGGAAAATAAATAGAAAAAATAAAACAAAGAATACACAGTTCTTGATGAGATCACAGAAAAAAGTAAAGGTGCCTAAAAATAATAATAATCGACAACAACAACAACAACAACCACCACAATAGCAACAGGCACCTCAAACACCTCAAAGTGGTGTCAGAAGATCTACAAGGATAAGTAGACCCCCTGAACGATACCCTCCTTCATTATATTATTTATTGTTGATTGGTTCTGGTGAACCTGAATGTTGTGAAGAAGCAATGCAGGTAGAAACCGGGAAGAAGTGGGAGCTACCATGAAAGAAGAGATGGATCCTTAATACATAACCAGACTTGGGACTTAGTCAGGTTACCTAAAGGTAAAACAACATTGCAGAATAAATGGGTTTACAGGCTGAAGGAAGAAGATGGAGGAAAACAGAGGTACAAAGCTAGACTTGTGGTGAAGGGATTTGCATAGAATAAAGGTATTGACTTTGATGAAATATTTTCTCCTGTTGTTAATATGACTTCAATAAGAACTATTTTAAGTCTTTTAGCATCGAAATATTTTCATCTTGAACAGTTAGATGTAAAGACAACATTTCTCCATGGAGATTTGGAGGAAGAAATCTATATGCGGCAACCACAAGGATATGAGGTCAAAGGGAAGGAAAAATTAGTGTGCAGGTTAAAGAAGAGCTTGTATGGCTTAAAACAAGCTCCAAGGCAGTGGTATCTAAAATTTGACAGGTTTATATCTGAACAAGGTTATACTAGATGTCACTTTGATCATTGTGTTTATCTGAAAAATCAAAATGATGGCAACTACATTATATTGTTATGGTATGTAGATGACATGCTTGTTGCATGGTCTAACATGAAAGAAATAAATCTTCTCAAAATAAAATCAGAAAATTCATTTGCAATGAAGGATTTGGGAAGTGCTAAACAAATCCTTGGTATGAGAATAACTAGAGATAGGAAAAATCGCAAATTAACATTGTCTCGGAATGAGTACATACAAAAGGTGTTGGAAAGATTTAATATGCAGAATGAAATACGAGTTAGTACACCTTTGGATAGCCATTTAAAACTTATTAAGGAGATGTGTCTCAAGACCCAAGAAGAAATAGATTATATGTCTAAAGTTCCATATGCATTAGGAGTTGGAAGCTTAATGTATGCAATGGTCTGCACAAAGCCTGATATTGCACATGCAGTGGGAGTTGTAAGCTAGTACATGAAAAATCCAGGAAAATAACATTGGATGGCAGTGAAATGGATTCTAAGATATCTGAGAGGTACCACAAATCAAGCATTATGATTTGGTGATTCAAACATTTCTCTACAAGGATATGTTGATGCAGATATGGCAGGTGATAGAGATAATAGGAGGAGCACTACATGGTATGTATTTACTGTAGGTGGAACTGATGTTAGTTGGGTTTCAAAAATGGAAAGTGTTGTTGCACTTTCAACAACAGAAGCAGAGTATGTTGCTGCTACAGAGTCTAGTAAACAAATTATTTGGTTACAAAGGTTTATGGATGAATTGGGTAAGAAGCAGGAGATGGGAAGGTTATATAGTGATAGCAAAGTGCCATTCATCTTGCAAAGAACTCAGCATTTCATTCCATGACTAAACACATATAACTCGAGTACCATTTCATACGATCAGTGTTGGAAGATGGACAGTTGAAGCTAGAAAAGATACACACTAGCCAAAATCCTGCGGATATGTTAACAAAAGTTGTAACCAGGGAGAAACTGGGATTCTGGTCAGTTTTAATTGGTCTTCAAGTATGATGATGAAGATAAGAAATAGAGAAGTCCAAAGTGGATTCATTGTCTAGCAAATGAAGCTGATGTGGAGTTGCTACAATCAGTCTCCAAGTGGGAGATTGTTGGGTGTGGAGCCTGATTTTCATCCAGATTCAGATTTCTTTGTTTCAGTTGAATGTATACCCTAGGAAGATTGTACACCCCTCCACGCAGGGGGGTGCAAGGGGGACTTGTCCCCCTTGCGGGGGTCTGAGGGGTCGATCCCCCCCAGCTAAGGGGTCCAAGGGCCAGCCATCCCCAAGTGGGGGTTTCGAGGGCAGCGCCCCTGAATCTAAAAACAAATGTAAAATTTCCTTGTAAAATATTGAAAGTTCGTAGTCAATCTGGCTCATTCATTAGGCAGATGATCTAACGGTAGAAGTTATGTTTAATGCAGGGTTTTTTTCCCTAGAAGGAAACCCCTCGTTTTGTATGAGGGTATTGTATTGTGGTTGTGTATTGTATGTAGATTATGAGCGAGAAACAGAAAGGGGGACTAAGAGAGAGTACATGATATTACAATGGATTTTTTGTAGGTTATGTCTCTTCATATTTCTAGATAATATAAAGGAAGGACTGGCTGTTCAGGGTGGACATAGCCCAAATTGGGTGAACCACGTATATCTGTGTCTCTCTCATTTTATATGTTTTATGTGTTTGTGTTTCCACATATTTTATGTGTTCCAATGCTCTGTAATATATAATTTTCTAACAATCAGTTTTTGCGAGGTTGATCTTGCAAAGGTTCAACCAGATCGAGCCCTGACTCCTTATACCCCGATCTCATTGGGGACATGCAAAGAAAGATCGAGAAAGAGAAAATTTTTATGATACCATTGTTCTGTATTTATGCAGGAACACAATAGAATACATAAATAAAAAAAATGCAGAGATGTAGCAGAAAATCAACTTCATTTCATTAATATCAAATAACTGAAATAAGCTTATAGAAAAAATGGAAATAAACTAGCTCGAGGGATGGTAGCTTATCTCTCAGAAGTTATGTGGAAGCTACATGCCTCTGAACTGTGTTACAATGAGACTAGAAGGCCTATTTATTATTGAGAAAAAATGTAAAACCCTAAAAATCCAAAAACCTAACCCTACGAAATGAAGCACCAAAACTATTTTCCCTATTTGGGTAAATTAGTACATCAACTTCCTAGGGTCGTAACTTTGGCATAGTATCTTTTTTTGACAAGCACAATACCTCATTAGAAATATCTTTTTGAGGACTACAACTTTCGAGTGATCACAACATGGGTCAACGACCCATGTTACTCCCAATTTTCCCAAAAAATGTCGTTTAGGGCCTCAAAACGGCTCCAGAAGTTTAGGACCCAAAAACTGCCATAAATAGTAAACTGCGCTAGAATTAAGGAAACTGCAAAATCGAAAGAAAAAATGGTGGGGCCCCAAGTAGAATAGGTGAGTGGCTACCAATATCCACCTAGATCACTTAATTTACTCAACAGAGGGTGATACTACTAGCTAATCATTTACTTCCTTTATGATTAAAGTGGGCACATGCTTGAGCATGAATTCTTCATCATATGTATCCCTTGGGCCAATGTCTTGGTACATATTACTGACGTACAATGTAACAACATACTTTATATCTTAGAAATCCATGATTTTCTGCCCATGAAGATGAATCTTTGAGATATTGTTTTTGCTTTCTATGAATTTCGCTTGTTTGTGGAATAATTTGGTGTTTGGGTCCCTTTCCTGTATAAAAAACTGTGAGACTTGATCCTCCAATATTCTTCCTCTTTCCTTAACAATGAATGGTAGGACTTGAATTTTTCTACTTATTTCTCCATGCCATCTCTTGTGACTGTTGATATTTCTAATATCTCTTGAATAGAATCCAGTTGTTGCTCCACTTCCTTTATAGAGTGATGTCTTTCAGTTTTACCTTCCTTTAGACATTTTTTGATACACATCTTCAAGTGCTTGATCTTTGTTTCCCAAACAACAATAGGGTTTCCATACACCAATTTAGACCAGGAAACCTCCATAATATCCTTAAATCCTAAGGAGTGGAGCCAAAGAGGAGAGAAATGAAAGGGGACTGGACCATAATTTAAAGGGGGTGAAAGGGAGAGACAAATGGTATGATGGTCAAATCCATTCTAGGGGAGGATGAATGATTGCAGATAAATATTCATGCATAGGAAATTTTCTAAGGTTAGGAATCGATCCAATCAATCTTCTATATGATCAAGGCCAAAACGCTTGTTGTTATAGGTGTAGAAAAACTGGGGAGGCTTGACACCAAAGAATTTAAGGGATTGGATGAGGTCTTATATATCTTCTTGAAAGGGGTCTCTGGCCATAGAACCACCTTGTTTTTATTTTAGAATCATACTTGTCTTGAAATCCCCTCCAATGATACATTTTTTTCCCAAATTTAGTGTTTTTAAAATCAATAAGGGATTTCCACCATTCTTGTTTTTCGCGAAAGTGAGTTGGCATATATAAATTTATGACTGTGCATACCTATTGAAGGTCTAATAGCCTAAAGGGGGTTGCAACCCAATGTGTGTTGTTAATAGAAATAATAAGTTGCACCTCATTTGGATTCCATAATATGTATATACCTCCAGAAGCTCCACGAGATTCGACTACTACCAAGTCACTTCGATTCCATATTATGCTTTTCTTATATGAGATCTCATTCTCACCCAATTTTGTCTCCAGGAAGAGGTCCACCAAGGGTTTTTCTTTAAGGATCAAAGACTTTGCTTCCTCTATTCTTTCTTAGATCCAAGGCCCCTGCAATTCCTGGAGATAATATTCATCATTTACACTTGGAGGAAGATTTCCCCTTACTGGGACCTACTGACGCTCCTTTTATCCCTCCTCTGCTCCCATGATAAATTAGATGACAAGGAATAATATGATGAATAACCTATCCTCTTGTATTTTTCTATTTTCTCAATCATGATCTCTTTATTAGATTTACGACTTGATATTCGAGTTCTCCTTGCAACCTCCTTTGTTGTCTCCTTCTTATAATTTTTTGTATGTTGAACTAACATTGATGGTTGGGCCCGTGACATCCGTGGATGATAAAAATTCCTCCTCATCTTCTTCATATTTCACTTTAGAGATACTTCTCGAACCCTAAACAGAGGGAGGATTCTCAAGCGGGATCAACCTCTTTTTCGAGGAGGATTCTGGCCCATGATGAGAAGAAGGTCCTTTGGAAACATGAAGGCATGGTTCTCCCTCTTCTGACACTCCTGAGAGAACCGCATAATTATTTTCTCCATTTCTAGAACTACCCACTCGACTAGGCCCAACTGGGGCTCAATATGTATTATTTTTGCCCTACCCTTCTTTGGAAGTTGTTGTTTCGACAGATTGATTAGGTTGATGTTGTCAGTAATTCTTTCCTTTTCCTCTTTTGGCTTGCTGCCATTGCTCATTTTTTTCACCTTTTTTCTCCTAAGTGGCTTTCTTTTTGGGGCATCCTCTTACAAAGTTCCCATCTTCATGGAATACTTTGAACTTAAAAGGAAGCTAGTAATAGTTCATTTCTTGTACATGAGACTGATTGTCCATGAAAATATTGTTGCAATCGAAAGCCCTTTGTCCATATCTATTTCCACACTTAAACGAGCATAAGAAAATAGTCCATATCTAGGTTCTACACATTCAATGTACTTATTGAGAGAGTTTTCAATCAATTTGAAGGTTTTGTTAGGGTATTAGGGTTTTTTGAGGTCAAATGTATTTTCCTTATTCATTCATTTTTCATTTTTTGAGCAGCGGTTAATCCTATGACTACTACTGTTGTCATAGTATCAAAGTCATTGTCCAACATCATTGAAATTATTCCATGAAGGGTTCATACAAGGTGTGAAAGAGTCTTAGTCAATGGGGGTCATGAGGTTAGTTGTTTATAAAGTCAGTTAGAGTTTAAGGGGTTATTTGTCAGTCTTCGTTGACCAAAACCATTCAAATTGAGTATGTTTTAGTCTAAGGTTATGTTGATTATGAGGTTTGGTTCATTAATATATTCAATTATCCATGATTTATTATTATATTCCCTATTTTATTTTCCTCATAATTTCCCATCCTATACCCTATTTCCCTACTTCCCTTCATACGTACACTCCCTACATACATGTTAACATCCCATATACATAAACATACATATGCCCCCTATTCTAAAATTACCTACTAAATATCATTATCTACATTCCTACATTCATTCCTATCATCATCACATACCCTCATGTCTAATAATTATCATTCATGTATCATCCTCTTAAAAATTATCATTACCATAACCCCTAAATTCATGACAAGTTAATCAGAAGGCAAAGTCAAATCAATCAAATGAAAAGGTGATCAAATTAATGAGCATGCTAAAGGACAAAATACAAAGGCACAGTTCAAATTTTCCATACCGCCCTCATCTCACTTTTCACTAAAGAAAATTATGCCCATTATGAAAATGCATAAATAGTACATGAGTTCAGAGGTCAAATCCAGCAAGCAAAGTGTCGAAACAAAGTTGGTTTCCATTGTGGAAGATTGTTGCACAAGTGCTACCCAGTCTGGAAATTGCACAGTTGTTGTGCAATAGTTGTGCAACATTCTCCAACACCTTGCAGAGTAGATACGCAATCAGAAATTGGTTTTCTTCATAGTTTGAGGTAGCATACATCATCCTTGGCCACCTTTTCTTGTGTTTTCTTGTGTGCACTGCTACCTAATTGTTGCACAAGAGCCTTGTTTTCACTTTTGGTAATGAATTGCAGGCTTAGGTTTGTGTGAGTGGTGTTAGAGCCTGAGTATGTGGAGTGATAATCTTGTTTAAAAAATTAGTAATATTTCATTTATACCTACTCCATTACCCCCCATTTCATTAATGCACAACGTGTTTTAAAGAGACTATTGGGGCGAACATTCTCCTTTATTAAATTTGTGAAAAGAAAAATCATTTATTTTTACATTGCTTGTCAATGTGTGTATAACGTTTTTGTCCCACCACAAAATAAATGTGCTACAAACCCAGATAAAAATTTTCCCTGTAGGTTTTAAAATGCCATAATAAGCTCAAAATACTTGGACTTGATACGAAATTTTCTATAAAATTTATTATTTTAATCATCATTTTCCATAGTAGTTTCCAATCACATGGAGATCAATTTCGGAAAACTAAAATAGGTGTTTCTCAAGAACATACCAAAGAATAATAACCTCCTTCAGTTTCTACACAGGTGTCACATATTGGGAGGTTTAAATACATATTTAAAGCCTATTTTTCAGAGACTGTAATTTATTATTTTAGTCATGATTTTGGGAACAATTTATGAGGAGTTCGGGAAGAATTTAAAGAAGCTAAGAGAGGTTTCTCTAAAAAACAAGGCCATATACAAAAAATTATATCAAGTTTTACACAATTGTTACCATTTGGGAGCTACAAGTGTCTCCTGGAGACCCATTTTCGCAATTTCTATTGACATAGGTTTAAATTTTTTGGAATTCGGTTTGTAAATGAGGAGGAGAATTATGGGTAAATTTTGCAGTTTTGGATGTTGCTAAGGTAACATAAAATCTCAAGTGATTAGTTATTCATCTTGGTTTTTTTTGGAGCGGGAAATCATAACTCAACTACAGGTTTAAATTCTTGTTGCATAGGTGTTGAACTGAGAAATTTTGGAGCCAGCATGTGCGAAAGGACATATTGGATGGTTCCCTCACCACCTCAGCCACTTGGTCTTCATCTTCCATCATCCAACTGTTCTTCAGTCCTACGGGTGTACATGCCTAGTTGGAGTTGATTGTGCAACCCTCCATTGCTATGCAACTCAAATACTTGTTATTTCCACTTTTGTCTTTGGTATGTGTTAATGATCAAGGATATGGATAAACTTTAAAATTAATGGATAGGCCATTAGCTAGAAGATAGGATAAAGTTACTTTTTTTAAGGATAATATTTTTGTTTTTTATGATTAGCTTTGTTTAAGTTTTTGGTTAGAAAAAACATGTTGTTAAACTTAATCTGATTTGATCCACCTAGTGGATAATTCATGCAATGCATCTGATCATATGAGCTTGTTATGTTGAAAATGTATGTAAGACCACAAAACTATGAAAAATATGTTGATTGGCAAATACAAGAGACAAAGTTTAGTGTATGATGTGATCCCTTATACTCAATGATTAATGAAGAAGACCATAGTTGTTTCTTTCAAGGATTCCTATGTCAGAAAGTGTTGGTGATGTGATTTCTCATGTTCTTATATGTCCTTTTTCTTTCAATTATTCATAGTCCTTCTTCCTTTCAGTTATTCATAGATTTACTTTCCTTATTATTTAAAAGAAGTTTATTTGAATGCAGGTTTCATCCAAGAATGGTGCTATGTTTTCCTTTCAAATAATATTCATGTTGTTCATCTGAAACTAAGTGTAAAATTCATCCCTAATAGATGCTTTATCCTTAGTGGACTATGATAGTTTATTCCTCCTTCATATACTTCAATTGATTTAAAGATCCAAAGTGTTGGTTATCTTTCCCTTAGGGAAGAACTACTCACTCTCAAATCCTGATCACTAAAATTTTCTAAAATATATTCCTCCATACCCAGATGGATGTCTCTATCACTCTTCCATCAAAATTTTATAAACTTAAAACAAATTCATTTTTCTTATTCTTAAGAGCTAGCCTAAAATCTTAAACACTAAAAGATCTTATAAAGAGAGCCCTCTCTAGACCAGAAGGGCTAATTCTATTCCATAAGATATTTTTGGTTACCTATGTAGTCCTTTCTCAGCCTAAAGGAACTTACGAAGTGATAACATAGTGGCTCCATTGTTGGGGAGTGAAAGGTTTCATCTTCCCTGGGAAATATCAATAGAGTTTAGATCTGATTACTGATGGTGGACAACAGTAAGACATATGAAGGCTGAACCATTCACCTGATGAATCCAATTAGTTTTCAACTTGATCCAAAGACTCCATTGGCAACAGGATATAGAATCAGAGTTTTACTGGCAACTTTATTAGCCAAAAATGAATTCAACTAAGAGGTATGCTCCCATGAAACGAGATCACATTCCATGTTTTCCAAATCGCATGCCTCGTGTAGACTGGAAAAGGTTTTTTCCAAAATTCAGAGATCAGGTAGGAGATGATGTTTCTCTCCATTTGCTTAAATTTTGCATGCATGTGTGTAAGCTAAAGGTTGTTTTTCATGAATATTGTCTCATGAAGAGGTTCACGGCTACCTTGGAGGAAAAATTTAGATATTGGTATGAAGGACTGCCATTTTCTAGTCTATATTCCCTTAAAGATTTTCATTTAGAATTTTTTGAGAAATACAAAGAGATTCATCCTTATTTGTCTTTGGTTGACAATTTTTGTGATCATTTTGAGGATTTCATTCAAAATCTGGAAAATTATTATGGTGATGAAGAGTTCATGGATAAAAATATCATGGAGGATTTGTACGAGAACTCTTTTCATCACCAAGAAAAAATTGTGGTTCCTCACTTGGATGAAAATGAAACCAAGCAAGACTTTAATGATGAAAGTTATGATTCATCCTATGATTTTGATGATAATTTACAACAGCCTTGTCAATATTTTCATGATCAAAACTATGAGATATTTTTTAAACATTAGACAAAAATAAACATTCCATTGGTTTATTCATCTTCTGGGTTAGTGATTGAGGAAAATAAAATTACAAATCCTTTTGAAAATTATTATTTTCAGCAGCATGAGAATGCATCCCAAGACAATGAGATTAAAAAGGTATGTTGCATATAATTTTATCTTACTGTGACAGTGGTTGAAGAGTGCATTAAACTTAATCTTTTTCAAATATCTGATGAATTTGTTGCTCTAGAAACTCTCAATTTACACTCTCATGAGGGATTACTCGTGAATCAATTTTCTCAAGGAGATATGCATGTAGCTTCATATTTTGAGGATGTTAGGCTTCAAGTTAACCAGCACAAGCTGCAGGAAAGCTATGAAAAATAAAGGGTTGTTATAGAGCCTTTTGAAAATGAAGACTTTATTCAAAAAAAAATTCCTCTTGAAATAAAAAGCACAAAATATTTTGAAGATAAAGATCATTTTTTAGTAAAGCACATGAAAGGTTAACTCTTGACACTTTCGCTATACAAGATGTAGTTGTTCCATTTGCAGTTCCTCAATAAAATTCAATTTTTTTTATTGTGAATGAGAAGAATGAGAACACAAGAAAAGTCACTCAAGGTTCAAAAAATGAGGAGTCTAATGAAGAAGAACAATTAGCCATCATATTTGAAGGCATTTTCCTTCTTTTTGTTGATCATTAATAACATTTAACATTTCATTATTTTCAAGATCCTCTTGCCAATTTGTTATAGTCATCAATGAAGGTAGATTTTGCAGAATTCCTACACCAATAAAATCAGTCCCAGTTATAGTTTGAGTTGTCAGTCTCTTATTTTGTCTTCCTGCTAAAGGAAAGTGTGAGAATAATTCAAATAAGTCGCCATCTACTTGCATGGTTACATTGGTTGTTTGAATTTTTTGAAATCAAGCAGCTTGTGAATCAGTTAGAGTGAGAAAGTTTGTGAATAAGCTCAACCCTCTGAGCATATTTTTCAGCAGTGTTCAAATTTCCAACAATTTTCCTTGGTAGCTTGGTTTTATTTTTTAGTAAGTAGGTGTGGGTGGTTATAATTGAAATTTTAAGCTCAAAGTGAAGGCCCTAATATTCCAGTGATCTGCTTCCATATGTAAGTTCAGTGAGCCAGTCAGTTAGTTACATTTCCAGTGTTTGTGTTTGAATTCATTTTCCCAATGGCATAATTAGGCTACTAGTTTGCATTAATGTTATTGGAACCTCACTAGGAGATTTCCATCCCCACTAGAGCCAAATTTATGGTCTTACGGTTTTTTGAGGTCAAATGTATTTTCCTTATTGAGTCATTTTTATTTTTTGAGTTGTAGTTTAGCCTATGACTATTGTTGTTGACATAGTCTCAAAGTCATTGTCTGACATCAATGAAATTATTCCATGAAGGGTTCATACAAGGCTTCAAAGAGGCTCAGTCAATGGGAGTCATGAAGTCATATGTTGATACATTCAGTCGGGGTTTAAGGGGTTATGTGTCAGTATTCGTTGATCAAAACCGTTCAAATTGAGTCTGTTTTAGTCTAAAGTTCTGTTGATTATGAGGTTTGGTTCATTAATATATTCTTCTATCTATGATTTATTCTTCTATTCCCTATTTTATTTGTCTCATAATTTCCCAACCTATACCATATTTCCCTACTTCCCTTCATAAATACACCCCCTACATATATTCTCACATCCCATATACATATACATACATAACCCCCCCCCCTCAGTCTAAACCCACCTTCTAAACGACATTATCTACATTCCTACATTCATTCCGAGAATCATCACATACCCTCATGCCTAATCATTAAAGTTCATGTATCATAATCCAAAACATTATCATTCCCATAACCCCTACATTCATGACAAGTCAATTAGAAGGAAAAGTAAAATCAATCAAATGACAAGGTGATTGAATTTATGAGCATGCTAAAGGACAAAATACAAAGACGTAGTTCAAATTACACGAGTTCAGAGGTCTAACCCAGAAGTAGACTGTCAAACTAGATTTGGTTTCCACTGTGGAAGACTGATGCACAAGTGCTACCCTGTTTGGAAATTACACAATTGTTGCGCAACGTTCTCCAACACCTTTCAGAGTAGATACACAATCACAAATTGGTTTTCTTCAGAGTTTGAGGTATAATACATCATCCCTGACCACCATTTTTTTAAGCTTAGGTTGAGTATATTTGTGTTTTGTTCTGTACACTACTACCTAATTGTTGCGCAAGGGCCCTGATTTCCATTTTGGTATTGAATTGCAGGCTTAGGGTTGTGTGAGTGGTGTCAGAGCCCGAGTGTGTGGTGACATAAGCTTGTTAAGTTTTTTTAATAATATTTCACTTATACCTACTCAATTATCCCCCATGTCATTAGTGTGCAACGTGTTTTAAAGAGACTGTTGGGGTGAATATACTGTAGAATATATAAAAACATATGTATATCAATGGATTCAATCCGATCAATCAATGTACTAAAGCTAGATATTGAACCCTTATACAAATAAATTGTAGAAAATAAACACGATCGCCAATCACAACAAGTGCAGAAAGAAACAAATCAAACCACAACACATATATTTTCCCAGGGAAAGCTTACTGCTCAAAACCCCTCTATCTTCTATATCATATTCACCATCGAATCATGAAAAAATTACAATGCACTCTTCTCACAAGAGCCTTTTGGACTCTCACAACTGTCTCACACTGACCCAAACAAAATCGACCAACAATTAGCCAATTCTCAGCCTCTAATCAACCTGCCTTGCTTGAGCAATTCATGTGGAATGCAATCCCTATTCTTTAGGAATTTCAGCCTTCCAAAAATACACAAGGATCATGGGAAATCCAATGGATGTCTGGTTGCATGCAGGCAACATACTATTCATACAACTGATAGTTAACATCCCTTTAACCTTTGTCTCATTTGGGTCTCCACTAGAACTGACATGCATGCAGCTATTAATAGTAAATTATCAGTTTCATGGCAAATCACTGATTGTGAATTAAATATGATTTAATTCACTTGATCTCTCACTAGTGCAACAAACAGTTACAACTAGTTCAACTAAATTTAACTCACCTAACTGAGTTAACTGATTACTCATGCATTAAACTAATGCACCAACTACAATTTGAACTCTTTAACTAATAGAATCATTTTGCATGCCTCACCAACCACCCTCAACTCGAAATTCATGAGCTAACTGAGTTTATCACACTCATTTAACTATTACAAGTGATATGAGATAAGATTACATTTTATTGTCCAAATTAATTAAGGGAAAATTAAATTAGACACTACAACAATTTATTAAATTAAATTGAATTTCACACTAATGTATCGCTAGGACCCATCATTACATTACCTATGGTCCCACACTAGTGTAGGTGTTGTCATGTTGTTTCTAGATGCCAATTTCACTGTTTCTTGTTTCAAACTTCAACACTCCCTCTCAACAATAAAGGAATCAATCTGTCTGATCTGGTACCTTGGAATTTCCTTGCATGCGCACATGCACCTCTTGCATGCAACATGCAACTCTTGCATGCAAAACTTATCTAGTGTTGTTCGCACATGCAACTCTTGCATGCAACACTTCTCTAGTGTTTCTTCCACATGAAACTTTTGCATGCAACACTTCTTAGGTGTTTCTCGCACATGCAACTTTTGCATGCAACACTTCTAAAATTGAATAGCTTCCAAAAAACTGAATCAATATAATGCATATGTCATCAGAGTCTTATGACTTCTACTAGTTACTGCACATGTCTACTGGAATCTCTGCGTTGTTGACATCTGCATCCATGCACTCTGCACTGTTGCCAACTCTGATCTGCACTCCAATATCCGACACCTGTCACTCTTATTTCTATCCTCCTGACATTTGATAGCATCAATCTACTAATCCTGCTACTACTATACTTTGGGCTCCTCGTAGCCAAGTTTGATCCATGAGACACACAATCTCAATCAACCTTGCCCAATTTCTTATTGGGATTAATTATGTGCATTGCCCCACCTCACACCTAGAGGTATAGTTGCATGTACTCCCTCTACCCATTTGGCTCAAAATTTCCCCTTCCTAGAGGTCTCTACTTGAGTGGTTTCTACCACTCAATGATTCTCATCTTGTGGTTGCTCCACATCTTGAGGTTCATCCTTAGGAACCAAGAGTTACTCATCTGCATGCAAATCAAGATCCCTCTCAAGGGACAATCACATGGCTTTCTCACACTTCCCTATGGTAAATCCCTTGCATGTGTCTATCTATGCAAGAGTACCCTTTGGAAGCCCCGTAGAAATTTGTAGCATGACCTTCAAATCTCTGTGGTGAATATGGCCCAATCTCTTGTGCCATAACTCACCCTCATCCTGGCTCACCACTTTTTCTTATTTACCCATCAATGTTGCGCAACCATCTACATCAAGTTTATAGTGATTATTCACATGGATCCCAATCTTCCTGGCTTGTCCTATGGCTTTGTTTCGAAGGAAATATTTCCCTTCACTGAAAAAACACATCACAACCTCTATCCTCCAACACTACGACTGAACTAAATTATTTTTCAAGTCTAATACATGCATTACATATTTTAATAAGAAGGGTTTACTTGACTATCTCTGGAAGGTAACTATAACAATTTTGGTATCACTATATCGTGCGTCATCACTCATTTCGATATGCATCTGGAGGTCCTTCTCCTCCAAGCTACTGAAAATTTCTTTGTCTCCAGTCATGTGGAAAGATGCACCACTATCCAAGTACCACACTAGTCCCATCGCACTTGACACCATGCATGCGATGAGCGATAATTCTAACTCAAATTGTGAGGCCAAAGCCTCACCAACTGCAGATCCTAAAGCCTTATTTTTCTTCTTCTTTTGTGGAAAATTAGTGGCATAATTTCCATGCTCATGACAGTGAAAACACTTCACTTTGGACATGTCATGCTCCTTGCCTTCTTCATCAGACTAAGATTTGTAATAGGATTTCTTTCCCTTCCCCTTCTTCACCTTACTAGCCAAGGCACAATTTTCTTCATCCTTTGTCTTAGATGAAGATCCATCCCTGGTATTCCACCTGAATTATTCTTGTACCAAATCTGACCAAAGTTGTTCCCAATCTGGCAGCTTCTAATTTCTCCCTCCCGTTGACAAAGTCCTGATAAATATCCTAACTCTTAGGAAGGCCTAGAAGATCTAGGATCACCAAGTCATCATCCGCGACAGTAACTCCAACGCTCCCAAGCTCATATCAACATTGGACAAACTTGGTTAAATATTTCAGAATAGTGTCAACTTTCTCCATTTTGATTTTCCTAAGCTTGTCCTTCAATGCCAATTTTCTATGATCACTGCTACTCTGAAACAGATTAGTCAAAGACTTCCACATTTCATATGGAGTCGTTTTTCCATATAGACTTGAGACAATGTGGTCTCTTACTCACTCTAGTAAGATCCTCCTCGCCCTTGCAACCTTTTTATGCCAAGCATCAATATTTATGGCATCTATTGCAGCGGGTTTGGGAATGTCATTAGCAATGAATTCTTTCAACCCATTGTCCTCCAGTACTGCCTCCATCCTGTCTTTCCACAAAATATAATTGGAACTTCCCTCGAGTGCATACTCCAATCTCAAGCCATTGAAATCCATTTCGATCCTGATCCACCTATCGCACCAAGAATACTTTTGCAAATTCAAATTTTATTCGGTCACAAACTCAATTTCTTATCCACTATAGTGATTTCCTGTGCTTTGATGCCATGTAGAAATTATACAAAAATATGTATATCAATTGATTCAATCCAATCAAGCAATGTTCTAAAGCTATATATTGAATCCTTCTACAAATCAATTTTGGAAAATAAACACGATCGACAATCACAACAAGTGCAGAAAGAAACAAATCAAACCACAACACGGATATTTTCCCCGGGAAAGCTTACTACTAAAAACCCCTCTATCTTCTATTGGATATTCACCATGGAATCATGAAACAATTACAATGGACCCTTCTCACAAGAGTCTCCTGCACTCTCATAACTGTCTCACAATGACCCAGACAAAATCGACCAACACTTATCCAATTCTCAGACTCTAATCAGCCTACCTTGCTTGTGAAATTCATGTGGAATGCTACCCCTATTCTTTAGGAATTTCATCCTTCCAAAACTGTGAAAGGATCATGGGAAATCCAATGTATGTCTAGTTGCATGTAGGCAACCTACTAATGATACAACTCATAGTTAACATCTCTTTAACCTTTGTCTCAATTGGGTCTCCACTAGAACTGACATGCATGCATCTATTAATAGTAAATCATCAATTTCATGGCAAGTCACTGATTGTGAATTAAATATGATTTAATTCACTTGATCTCTCACTAGTGCAAAAAACAGTTACAAATAGTTCAACTAACTTTAACTCACCTAACTGAGTTAATTGATTACTCATGCATTAAACTAATGCACCAACTGAAATTCGAACTCTATAACTAATACAATCACCCTGCATGCCTCTCCAACCACCCTCAACTCGAAATTCATGAGCTAACTGAGTTTATCACACTCAGTTAACTATTACAATTGATTATGAGATAATATTACATTTTATTGTCCAATTTAATTAAGGGAAAATTAAATTAAAAACTGCACCAATTTATTAAATTAAATTGAATTGCACACTAATGTATCACTAAGACCCATCATTACATGACTTATGGTCCCACACTAGTGTAGGTGTTTTCATGTTGTTTCTAGATGCCAATTTCATCGTTTCTTGTTGCAAACTTCAACATAGACAATGTCCTTTATAAAATTTGTGAAAATCCAAATCATCTATTTTTCCATTGCACTATCGATGTGTGTATAACATTGTCATCCCACCAGGAATTAGTGAGACATGAACCCAAATAAAAATATTCCTTGTATGTTTTAAAATGCCATCATAAGCTCAAAATACTTGGGCTTGATACGAAATTTGCTCCAAAATTTACTATTTTAGTCATCATTTTCCAAAGCAGTTTTCGATCAAATGGAGATGAATATTATAAAACTGAAAGAGGTTTTTGTCAAGAACAGACAAAAGAGAAATAAACATCTTTAGTTTATACAGAGGTGTCACAATTTAGGAGATATAAATACATCTTTAAAGCTTATTTTTCAGTCTGTGTAGTTTTTTTTTTAGTCATGATTTTGGGGAACATTTTATGAGGAGATGGGGAATAATTTGAGGAAACTGAGAGAAGTTTCTATCAAAACCAATGTCTTCTAAAAAAAAAAAACCTCAGTTTTTACACGTGTTACTTTTTTGGAGATGCAGGTGTCGCTTGGAGACTCATTTGCATAGTTTCTACTAACAAAATTATGAAATTTTTGGAATTCGGTTTGTAAATGGGGAGAATTATGGGTAAATGTTGCAGTTTTGGATGTTGATGGGGTAACACAAAAGCTCAGGTGATTAGTTTTGGGTTTTAGTTTTGTTTAGAGAAAGAAAGCATAACTCATCTACAAGTTTAAATTCTTTTTGTGCAATTGCTGCGTAGGTGTTGAATTGAGCAGTTTTGGAGCCTGCACGTGTGAAACGCTATATTGGATGGATTCCTCGCCACCTCAGCCACCTGCTCACCATCTTCCATCAGCTAGCTATCCGTCAGTGCTATAGGTGTACATGCCTAGTTGGAGTTGACTGCGCAATTGTTGCACACCCTTCCACTGTTGCGCAACTCAGATACTTGTTGTTTCCACTTTTGTCTTTGGTTTGTCTCAATGATCGAGGATATGGATAAAGTTGAAAATGAATGGTTATGCCATTATCTAGGAGATAGGATAAAGTTAATTTTTTAAAGGATAATATTTTAATTTTTTTATGACTAGCTTTGTTTAGTTTTTTAGTTCAAAAACAACATCTTTCTGATTTCAGACTTCTGCGGTCTCTATTTTGTAATAATTTTGTTTCTGGATCCATCGCATTAGGTATATTTTTCTTCATCGACGTTTGAACCAGCTACTAAAGTTCATTATCAAGATAAAAATGAATGAGAGAAGTTTATCTCAAGTATGGTAAATAAATATTTTAAGGTTTGGGGAAATATTTATGAGCCAACGGAAATTAGATTTTAAAATTAATGTTTAATTTTAAGAATTAATTATTTATAATTAAGTTTAATTTACAAATCATTTTTCTATTATGATGTTGTTTTTGTTATGCTTTTATTAAGTATTTATTAAATTGAAACCTTATTTATTATATAGTTGATTTATGTTATGAAGGTTGTTTTAAATTAATATAACTTTATTAAATTGAAACTTTGTTTACTTATGTTATTTCATAATGAAGTTCATGTGAAAAATGTGTTATTGATTTAAAGAAAGGGGGATGATTATGTTATATTAATTTGTTTTATAAGAATTAATTTTAAGAGAAATATTTAATAATGTTTTATTATATTATGAAAAAAAATTTAAATGGTAAATCTAATAGGTTGAAATTTTATTAATTTAAAGGGATGAGAATGGATTAAAAAAATTTAATTTAATTTTTAAGTTAAATTTTTATTAAAATATGAGTAATTTAAAAAAAAAAAGAAGGTAAGATGATGATTTTAAGGGTAGAGGTTGAATGGAGGGGAAAAGATTTAGGGGGAGGTTAAGGAAAGGGTTATGAATAAGGAATATGGGATTAGAATGACAAAAGGTTAATTATTCAAATTAGGATGTTAATAGAGAAATTTTGTTATTTAGAGATGGGGGTTATTTAGAAATTTGAGTTTTTAAAGGGAGTTATTTTAGAAATTAATGTGGGAATCCAATTCTCATTGATGTTCCATCCTTCGTCGTGATTTAGGTCCTTCGTCGTGATTTAGGTTACTAAGATGTTTATTGATTTCTAGAGCCTCCCTGAATTTTCTATGAAATTAGTGGTCTATTTTGGCAAGGATGCGAGAGTTTTCAATACAGATGTGATGTTTAGAGTTGTTTGAATGTTAAGCTAAGGCTGAGGTTTTTGAGCAATTATGTTTTATGTCTGCAGAGTGCTCTTGTATCCTAGTTTTGATTGAATGACCAATTTCCCCAATTTATGGTTTTCCACATGAGCAAGGGATTAGATACACTCCTTTTTGTAATTTAGGGTCAAGGATGCCTTTAACAGATTTAAGGTTGCTACGAAATCGTGTTTATAGGTTTGAAAGTGGCAGAAATGTTATTTTTCTTCAAAATATTGGCAATTTTATCAGTAATACCAAGGATATAAGGTAAGTTAACTTTTTCCAATAATGTTTTCTTTGTTTTTGTTATTTAATTTTTTGATATTAGGCTTCTTCGCATTATGGGAGGCTTTGAGGGTTTGATGTTTATTGTACCCATATCTTTTGAAAACCTCCATAAGATGGGCTTTTTCATATTCTAAGTGTTCACTGTCAGAGATTATCATGGCTCTGGTTTCTAAGGTTTTGAGAATGTAATATTCCAAAAATTTATCCTTCAAGCTAAATGGAATATTAGACTTGTTCTATCACTAGTAGGTGAATCAATGGGTAGGGAGGCCCATTAACCTCTTTAGAAGGATCAATAACACTCCTAATCTGAAAGGGGGAAGAATACGCATCTAATTTGAGCACCTTTGGGTGTGAACAGAGATGGGATCATCTTGATTCAGTCAACTTTAACAAAGTCAACAAAGTTGTCTAGATACATTGAATATCCTTGATGAACAGTGTAGTTTTGGTGGAGGACAACTTGCATGAGCTTGATGGCACATATGGTTGGGACCCAATGTGAAGAGGTTCACTTGCTATTTATGGAGAGGATGGGAGCCTTTGTTATTCATGCTTTGGATTTGATCATTTGATCTTGGTCTGTTTAGACTTGGCTTCCTCTTGCTTTTTAGCAAGGTTGCAGTGCTACTTAGCACAAGGTGTTCCCGAGCGGGAATCCCACCTCTTCCCTTGAGAGGCCTCTTGGAAGATCTTTGTAATGTATTTCTCCACATCCAGGCTTGAGGCCAAGCACCATTCTTCAGCCCCAGCATTATTTCTATATTAGAATAGTGTTGTGTTGCAGGGTGTTGCAGTGGAGGTTTTATAACACCACTTCTGGCTATGTTTCTCAGTAGAGGGTGCCTTCCTTCTCTTGAGAGATCAGCTAGGAATATTTCTGAGCACATTTCACATCTTGGTAGTTGGCCAAACTATTCCTCATCTCCTAGAGCACATTCCCTTTCAAGAACTGTGTCATTTTTCATAGAGCTACAGCAGCAGGGTTAAGACCCTTGTTTTTGAGCTAGTTTCCTAAGGAAAGGGCCAACCCTTCTCCCAGGAAGCTAGAGGAAGAGATTCTCATACCAATTTTGTATTATTCAGCTATATTTCTGTAATTTTTTAGTAATACTATGTTTTTCAGAGTTGAATATTCAGAAATTCTCTTTTTGTACTTGTACTTTCATGAAACCCTTGCCAGGTTATCTTTATAATGCATTAAGGAGGCCAGATCTTCACTTTCTTGTAATATTGTTCAAATAAGTTCTAGATACATGTTTTTATATCATTATACTGCAAAAACCCTTAGAAAATAACGCTATCATTTTCTTCAGTAAATTTTGCATAGCTTAAGTCATGGGATTTGGCTATTTTTAATTTGCTTTGAGGTCGGGAGGTCTGTTTAAATTATCATAAGTGATTTTTTTTAGTTCCTCTTTTGTATGTAAGGGCCTTGATATATATGCTAAGGGATACAACTATTATTTCTACCTGTTAAAACATAAAACTCCATAAATAACATTTTCAAGGTCAAAAAGTTGCATTTTCCCCACTTGGAGGATGTAGAAGTGCTTCTTTTTGTTGCTGATCCATTAATTTGATGGCAATGTGTTTTTAAACACATTTTATGACTTAATTTCACTCTGCTATTCCAGTATTGTGCTTATGCACTACTGCATTCCCATTTTGGGATATTACAGTGGTATCAGAGCATAGTCTTGGCTCAACCTCTTGAACTCAGCCATGATGCTATCAAGAGAAGGTGAGATGAACATAAAGAAGACTCCATTATGTGGAAGAAGAAAGGAGGAGAGGCTCTCAAAGATTCTTCCAAAATCTATGTAGAGCATTAATGAAGATCTTAAGAAGATGAGAGGAGAGATGGAATCTCCAGAGGAGATTGGATCTATAGCCAGGTCTAGATTGGCACATGATAGGTGTGAGCATGCAGCTACACCCTATTATGCATAGCACAGTCAAATTCCCAGATCTATCATCCGAGATATGGAAGAAGGAGGAATGCCTAAGAGGGAAACTCTTAGTGATTTTCTTCATGAGTATGAATCTCAAACTGAAAGGTTTAGAGATCATATCACTTTTTAGAAGTTTTGCAAGATCAAGGTGGAGAGGATAAAACAGCATGACATGGATAGATTCACTCTATCTACTTTTGATGGATCACCAACATGTTCAGTCAGAGCTTGGGTGGAGGAGCTACACACTTATTTGCAGTAGCACCAAGTTTTTGAAGATGAAGCCATCAGAGTTGCAACGCTGCACTTTGAAGGTAAGGCCTATGTTTGGTGGATTTTTGAGTTATTTTCATTGAAAAATGCCAATATTTATTCTTATTCAAAGTGCACTAAGAGATTAGTGGAGAGGTTTTATGGGAGACATTCTAAAACACTCTTGGTTGAGCCAAACAAACCAAAACTTGTGTATGGGTTGGAAGAACTTAAAAACTCAAAACCACTTCATGAAACTGATGGAGAGGCTCACATCTTGCATAACACAGTGATAGAGGCAAAATCTCTGTATCATACCTTTGGACAAGAGGGCATGTAGGTTCCTTTTTCAAAAGAGGATCCTCTTATTGAGCAGTTACCTCCTATTCATATTAAAGAGGAAGAGAAGGATGGGGGTTACAGTGTTGTCACATCTAGAGCATATCTAGTACCTCATGCAGAGGAAGGAGGAGCACATGCTCCAATAGGAGGATTTCTTCTAGCCTTGCAAGAAGTTCCTCTGGATCTCTCTTATGGAGGTCAAGGCATAATCAATGGACAACATGATTGTGGAGCATTGCAGATGGAAGGAGAAGATAGGGAGGAAGTTCATCATCATTTGATGAGGAGAACACACCCCTATCCATTTTAGAGAGTTGATGCAAAGAAGAGGCAGACTGGTTTGTGTTGTGAGCACAAGGGAAAGGTTTCCCAACCATATGTACAATCTACTCTTGACATTGATGTCTCACTGCATGGAGGCATTCCACTTGGGAGGCCACCAGATCTGGAGTTGGTGAGAGGCATCTTGCCATTTGGTTCACCCCTCTTAGATTCTGGAGAGGTGAAAGCTCTAGAGGAGTCTAGTATAGCACAGATATTTTGGGATAGTCTCAAGGAGGGAGACATTCTTCCATTTTCAGCGCCACCCACTCTCACTATATGTACTTCGCTGACAGAAGTTTTTGCAGTGATGGAGGATGGCACTTTCATGGTGCAAGGGAGCTGCTCCATGGATTTGGAGAATCAGAAGGTACTTCCTTTGAGGAAGGAATCCTCCATACATTGGAGTAGATGGAGGCCACTCATGCTTACATTGGCCAAGATTGGGATATTCTCTTTGGATGGGAGCTTCTCATGGGAGGCTTAGTTACTTCCAAAATTTCCTACTTCTTTTTTAGCATGAGCAGTTGCATGATGGGCATGGTAGAAATTTGGAGGATGACTTTAGCATGAGGGATGTCAAAGGAAAAGAAAGCAGCATGTGGGGAGCTTCACATTGCAGATCATCAGCGTTGTCCCTTAGGAGGATTGATCCATATTGGAGGTCTCAACTCTTGGTAGAGTACTCCAAGGATCTTGGTGCTTGAATGATTCTTGATGACACGGATGGAGATGATAGATATATGGTGGATGATGTGGTCATATATTCGTATGGTAGAGTCTTCTTTACTAGAGCTTCTAACTTCTAAGCTCAAGGAGAAGATGTTACATGCAGCACATGAGGACTTTTTTTCCATGCACTTTGATGCATATCTTTCCTTGGCAGAGGAGCTCATTTGGGAGGGCATCTAGCATGAAATATTTCAGAATATGGAGATATTCATAGCCCGGATGGTGATATAGAGGATGTCACAGCCACTTCCCTATTCTTTGGAGGTGAGGGGGAATTTCCAGTTGAGCCATTTCATCTCAAGGTCCCAAGTACTTGGTGGAGAATGTATAATTCCACATTATGTTTTGTACTTCTTTACTTTATATGAGCAACATGTTGTACCAAGGAGGATTGTCCCTTCTTTAATATTGTATGATGATGTACTTTAAGCCATTTGTAGCATTGAGATTGGCTATCTCATTGGTGGTTTGTGGGGGAAGCCACATGATTTTTGGTGTGCACCATTGACACCACTTTTTACTTTCATGTTTTCATCTTGTAAAATGATTGTGGCAGCAAAAAAGTGGCTGGAAAATCACTTGTTATTGTTTGGGTTGATGCAAGCAAAGGATGCACTGCGCTGGTTCCATTTGAGGGACCTTGATCCACTTTCCGGTTGTCATATGACAACTTGTTCCTATTGGTTTTTACTTCCATGTATTGCTGATATTTTTATGTTCACGGGGAGCTTTGTTTGGAGTGTGGGATATGAGTTGGAGATGCCCATTAGGAGTATGATTCTCCCTAATTTGCATGATGCATGTTCTAGAGGAAGAAATGGGCAGCCCATGATTTCCAAACTACATCTCTTTTCTTCATGTGGGAGGAGCCATTTGAAGAACTTGAGTTTTTGGAGGAGGCACTTCATGGTTTATTTGTTTGGTGGGGTAGCTTGGGCCACTCTTGGAGGTCATGAAATTTCAGCCCAAGATCAGCAGCAGACCCATACTTATCATAAATGGAGAGAGAAACCATTTGGATGAGAGGATCCAATCTCTCCATGCAGCCCAACACACTGTATGAACTGGGGGTTGAGGATCTCTTTGAGATAACTAGATTGGCTCATTTCATTTGGATGATAGCATGGGTGTGGAAGTCACTCATTGGGACTAATGTTCCCCATGTTTATCATCACTCCTACCCTGAGGAGGCCATTGGACAGCAAGGATGCTTCCACTTACACATTCCACCTTCCTATGATGTGAGCCATAAGGTTTTGCATGCTTGGGAGGAAACATTGGAGGGCAGATTTGCAACAGATCTTTTGAGCAGTGGTGGAGACTTTTGATGAGGAGGCCACAAGAAGAGGAGGGGAGGAATTTTTCTCTCCTTATATAGTTGGTTGAGGACAAGAAACATTTTGGAGGGGAGGACTGTAATATTCCAAAAATTTAGCCTTCAAGCTAAATGGAATATTAGAGTCGTTTTATCACTAGGTAGGTGAATAAATGGGTAGGGAGGCCCATTAACCTCTTTAGAAGGATAAATAACACTCCTAATCTGAAAGGGGGAAGAATAAGCAGCTAATTTGAGCACCTTTGGGTGTGAACAGAGATGGGACCATTTTGATTCAGTCAAATTTGACCAAGTCAACAAAGCTGTCTAGATACATTGAATCTCCTTGATAAACAGTGCAGTTTTGGTGGAGGAAAACTTGTATGAGCTTGATGGCACATATGGATGGGACCCAATGTGAAGAGGTTCACTTTATATTTATGGAGAGGATGGGAGCCTTTTTTATTCATGCTTTGGATTTGATCATCTGATCTTGGTTTGTTTAGACTTGGCTTCCTCTTGTTGTTTAGCAGGGTTGCAGTGCTGCTTAGCACAGGGTGTTCCTGAGCGGGAATCCCACCTCTTCCCTTATGAGGCCTCTTGGGAGAGCTCTGTACTATATTTCTCCACATCCAAGCTTGAGGCCAAACACCATTCTTCAGCCCTAGTGTTATTTCTATAGCAGAATAGTGTTTTTTTGCAGGGTGTTGTAATGGAGGTTTGATAACACCACTTTCGAGTCTGTTTCTCAGTAGAGGGTGTCTTCCTTCTCTTGAGAAATAAGCTAGGAATATTTTTGAGAAAATTTCACATCTTGGTAGTTGGCCAGACTATTCCTCATCTCCTTGAGTGCAGTCCCTTACAGGAACTGCGTCATTTTTCATAGAGCTGCAGCAGCAGGGTTAAGACCCTTGTTTTTTAGCTAGTTTCCTAAGGAAAGGGCCAACCCTTCTCCTAGAAAGCTAGAGGAAGGGATTCTCATCCCTATTTTGTATTATTCAGCTATATTTTTGTAATGTTGCAGTAATACTACATTTTTCAGAGCTGAATATTCAGATCTGCTCTTTTTGTACTGGTACTTTCATGAAACCCTTGCCGGGTTGTCTTTATAATGCATTAAGGAGGTTAGATCTTCACTTTCTTGGCATATTGTTCAAATAAGTTCTAGATCCATGTTTTTCTAATTATACTATTGAAATCCTTAGAAAATAACACTATTATTTGCTTCAATAAATTCTACATAGCTTAAGTCATGGGATTTGGCTATTTTTAAGTTGCTTTGAGGCCGGGAGGTCTGTTTAACTTATCATAAGTGGTTTTTTTCAGTTCCTCTTTTGTATGTAAGGGCCTTGATACATATGCTAAGGGATACAACTATTATTTCTACCTGTTAAAACATAAAACTCTAGAAATAACGTTTTCAGGGTCAAAAAGCTACATTTTCCCCACTTGGAGGATGTAGAAGTGCTTCTTTTTGCTGTTGATCCATTTATTTGATGGCAATGTGTTTTTAAACACATTTTATGACTTAATTTCACCCTGTTATTCCATTATTGTGCTTATGCACTACTGCATTCCCATTTTGGGATATTACAGAGGACTCCGAGTTTTTGGGTTGGATGATGATGAGAGGTGGCATGGAGGTATTTTTCTGTGTGAATATTTTTTCTATAGACACAGTGGGATAAGGATCCATCCAGGTTACGATATTATTTATGTCATGAACATTTCTTTTTTTTATTAAGTTATAAATTTCTTTGGTTATTCTTTTTAATGGATTTTTATTCAGGTTTTTATAACAACTACTATTAAGGAGATGATCAATCTTTTTTTCATTTTAATCATTTGTATTCATGATTACAGTGGTTCCCCCTTTAATGGACATAATGACAAAATCACATAGGAATTTATAAATCATTATGAACATGGGCAAACAAGAGTGGGTGAGCTCTCCATACCACTAAACCCGGAATTTCTCTCCCAAGAACTAGATCTTCCCTTGATGGGAGAGGAATATCACAAAGGTTTACACTTCAAAGAGAAAGGATGGACATTCTTCCTTGAAAAATAGAGAAAGGGATCCTTTGACAGGTAAAAAGGAATTCCAGGAGGCTGGTTAAGTGAACCATGGTCAGAATTAGTGTTGATTATCCAAAGATAATTTACCTGTGACAACCAGTATAGTGTGGTCTATCTTTATCACATTAGGTTTCTTCAACACATGAAGGTAGAATCCAAGATCAATCTACCATATTTCTTTTTAAAGAGCTTGACTAAAATGACAAACATTGTTAAAAACAAAATAGAAGCAATGTAACATTCCTAATTTATCTTTCAGCTAATTATAATATTAAATCTTGTCTTCCTTAATTAATAGATGAATAAGAGGGTAGAGGGACCCATAAATCCCTTTAGTATAATAAAACCACTTCACCAGTGTGAAAGTGGAATAGCGTAGTAGTGGAGGGGACCAAGAGATCATGTGAACAGCGCAGTCAAGGAGGAGGATATGGACCAAGAGAGCAGCGCAGTTAAGATGTGCGCCCAGGGGTGTGAGGGTTCCACAAGTATAAGAAAGAGGTGAGGGAAACCATAGAGAGCATTCTGGATTATTATTATTTTCTTGTCATTTATGACTTGAGCATGCTTGCGCTGTTTAGCCAAGCATGCAGTGCTATTTAGCACACAGGTGTCTCCAAGCAGAGATCCCAACCTCATCCTCGGGGGACTTCGAGTGCCCACTCAGAAGAGGTGTCCTTATATCTTGTGAGCAGATTTCAGTAGTCTGGAATTTTTCCATTTTGTAGCCCTCTTGAGCAGCGCAGTTACCTAGTGACTCACGTAGAGCTACAGTTGAGAGATCTACAGGAGGGTCAGCTTCCATAGCATTGTCATTCAGAATCCAGTGATGGGATCAGCCCTTCATCAATTGAGATATGAGGGAGTTGTTGTAGCATTTTATTTGTTAGTACATATCATATCACTACATACCTAACAGTTTTGTGTTTTCATGCCCTAGGAGGGTGATTTTTCGAGATCTGCCAATCTAGAAACCTTTCTCGGTTTTTCTGGGTTTTGTGAGTAGATTTCGGAGTCCAAATATCATAATTTTCCGAGCTACGCACCACTTTTCAACCAGCAATTGTATTTCCAACATTTCCAGTAGGGGCAGCGCAGTGAGGTCTCCAACAGAGCAGCAGTTATGCATTGTTCTTAGTGGGGGAACTTAAGGGTCATTCTAGCCATCTTTGTCGGCTTGAGTGCTACTATTCTTAAGAATTTTTTTACATATATTTCACCTCATTAATAAAATGGCTCAGTTGTCCTGTCTATTTTTATGGTGTTTGTAGTTTATTTCCATGTTGTTGTAGTTTCCAGTTTACTTTGTTGTGTATTACTGTATTTTCCTTTTTGGAATATTATAGTGGTATCAGAGCTCATAGACTTGGCTTAGCCTGTGGAACAACTGGTCTACGAAACCCGAAGATACATAATACATTACGAACCGGACAAAGAGATACAAAAACAGGGAACGCAAAAATTCGTTGGAATAAAAATTGACGGTTTTTCATTGGATGTTTCTGGAAAATGAAGATGAATATCGAAAATCCGAGACATGCGTTTTGTGCAGTATGGACCAATTATTTTTCCTTGTGAGAATTTTTTCCCAAATTTGGTTTGAATCAAGAGAAACTTAAAGTTATTTGAGAGATACAAAAACAGAAACGCAAAAATTCCTTGGGATAAAAAGCAACAGTTTTGCATTAGATGTTTTGGGAAAATGAAGATTAATCTTGAAAATCAGAGACATGATTTTTGTGTAGAACGGACCAATTTTTTTTTTTTATGATAATTTTTTCCAAATTCAGTCTATATTGAGAGAAACTTAATTTTCTCTTAAGACAGTTTTCTTATATTTGACGTGGTGGTCGTTTTTCAAATTCTTCCAATTGCAATACCAAATTCAACTTATTTCAAAGTTCACATCTAGCAAAGAAAATTGTGTTCTAGTGGATGAGGATAAAGGAAGTATCCAATGGAAAAATAATTTTATAGGAGGGAGTTTGGAAATCTCCTCCTCATATTATTGCGGGATCTCACTAGAGTAATACGGGAGATGAGAATAGAAAGGGAAATCCCACGAGGGTTTTAGAATGGATAAATTTTAGGTACTTCTCACCATTGAACTGAGAAATGAGTGGTGCAACAAGTCTCACAGCGTCCCACTATGCTCACTTTCTTAGCAGTGGCAATAGGAGTAGGCAAACCCCAAGAGCCAAAGGCAAATCACTACGGTGATTATTTCACGGAGTATCAATCTCATACCCAGGACTTCAGAGATCATCTGACTTTCTAGGAATTTTTCCAGATTAAGGATAGCCGATGACCTTGCAACTATAACAAAGGAGGAGGGTACACACAGGGTAATGACCTGCAGCATACCATGGGTAGACATTTTATACCTACCTTTGATGGGTCATCAAAGAGTACGAAAAAGACTTGGGAGGAGACAGTTGAGCATACACTCATTGGTGAGACACCACCCATTATTGAGGTATCCATTAATAGGGTATCTAGGATTGTGACCAAATTCTCTGATGATAGCAATGCATCATAGGTTGATGAGGTGTCGGGCAGGGAAAATTTTAGGGGCTAATATTCGTAGATGGGCTAATTTTACATGCTTTTTCCAAAAAAAAGATTCGCTAATTCCCATTTTTTTTCTCAAAATGATTCGCCCAAATTTTATAAGAAAAAAACATTTTACCTTAAAATTCGCCAAAAATTTATAGGTACTATATAAAATCATTAGAAGTTTGAATATTTTTACTAAAATATCGCCAATAATTTTATAGATTCCATATTATGGATTAATACGATTCGCCAAGGATTCTAATCTTTAAGATAAATTTCCATCCTTAAAATTTTCCCTGGTGTCGGGATACAACTACACCATTGTTGAGGAGCCAATAGGTACAGAGGCCTCTAGGTTTATGACAGAATTGTCATATGACAATCACATGCAACTAAATAGTGAGCATGCCTTGTGTGTTGCAGTTTTTATGGAGGATGGTGTGCAACCATCCTTTGGGCTAGCCCTTGATGAGACGCTAGGAGATACGGTAGTGTTGGGCGATGGTCGCACACAGCAGTGCCATCAGTTTTGGGCCGAACTTCTAGCCTTGAAGGAGAAGGCCACATCAGTATGAGAGGCTATCCTGCTACAAAAAAAGGAGTTGGAGAGCATGAGAGTGGTTTGTGTTGATTCAGTAGAAAATTTGGCCCACATTGGGGAATGGTTGGATTCCCTAATGGTGCAGTTAAAGGGAATAATGGAGTGTCAGAGCACCCCCCTTTAGGCTTACATAGACAGGGTGTAGCACTCGCAGGATGGAGGGATTATTCTATGTGTGGAGATTCTTGGATTTGATTCTTTTCTTGAGTTTGGATGGCAAGAGGTATTAAGTTGGTACCCCATGGAGCAGGCTAGGAAGCTGGATTCATGCATGGCCACATTGTAGCAGAGTCCATGGATTACCAGAGGGACACGAGGGCTAGATTACTTTTTGGATCCATATGGGATCTCCCATCACATGATAGAGTTAGTAGGTGATGGTAGTCATTGTGCGATGGGTCTGATGTTTAGGCACACACACATTTTCAGATCTCTATCAGAGCCTTGGACATCCATAGTACAGGATGGTATAGCCATAGCTGACAGTATTCGGTGGTGTACAGGAGCAGGTTACAGCATACAGTGGCATGCTGAAGAGTGCGAAGACACTTGGTGGTATCAGTGACCCATGTTACGGCGTAGCAGGAACCTGGAGAGTTACATCCAAGCGGACTTATGGACAGGGGCATTAGGTGTACCTTGGGATGCAGTTCACCTAGGATTGATGAGGATATTTTTGAGCATCTAGAGACACCACGTTTAGCAGAGACAGGGTTGCGAGGGTTTTATCAGCTCACATTTGAGGGGCGGTGGATGGTAGACTTCACCTACATGGGGGTACCCAGACTCCAAGCAGTGTCCCGATGTATCATCAGGAGTTGGGACTGCAGATTTTACTACAAGGTCTAGTAGGAGAAGGGAAAGTATGCATGCATGGGACAGACTTTTGATACTTAGCGTCCACCCAAGGGATACATACAGGAGTTAGAGATGAGGGTCGGACGGGTTCTAACAGGTAGTAGTGCTACGCAGAGACATCCCAAGAGGATTTGGAATTGGGAGTTCCCAGTATTTTTGGTGGATGCAAGTATTTGTTGGGCAGGTGGATCACTCCACTTTGAGATGAGAAAGGATAGAGCAGATGATGATCCAGTCCACCTTGGGTTTCACATGTGGGGGAGCACTGTGATTACCACTACATGGCGAGGAAAAATTATCATGTTGGTTCTTAGGGTCGTGATCGGCAGTGTAAGGGTAGATATCAGAATCATGGGGATGCTTAGGTGGGATGAGCTTGGCCTATGAATATTTTTCACCACAAGTCCCCAGGAGAAAGGGATATGTTCTGCACCTAATTGGGGATATCTCACAGTCAAAGTGGCACAGTGGCAACATGGTGGCACCCCTACAAAACTAGCAGAGGACCCGAGCAGGACAGCTCTACACAGCTCAATAACCTTTAGGGGTGAGCTTCATACTACATGGGGGGATCATGTATATTTTCCATTGGGCTTTATCGAGTCACTGATGGAGTGGGGGACTTCATTAGTATGGCAGGTTGGTCAGCGGGATGACAATAGGTCGGATTTTTCTTCTAGCATGCAGGGTGAGCAGTCGGAGGATTCGATGAGAGATATTCAGGATGATGAGTCACTTGTGATGATTCATCCTGAGCATCATATGGTGGAGAATGGGGCAGATACGGAGGATTATATGCACATCATTCATAATAGTCCCTTAGGGGAGAGCCAAATGGAGGCTCACAGTGAGCCAAAGCTAGATATGCAGCTAACCTTGGGGTCATCCATTGAGGAGGAGTTGTTGGATATGGTGGTGCATTCATTTTGGGCCGACCCATTGATGAGGTGTTGGTAAATTCATATACAGTTAGTAGTACTACAGTACATTCAAGGAAAAGCACTCTCTAGGAGTACATCGATGGGGCTTGAAATATACATTGCCCACTTGAGCCTATTATAGAGAGAGGGGCATTCCCTTTCAGGCAGTTCTCGTTGACAGACGAGGTAGAGCAGCATGAGTTGAGTGTGAGTTGGTGACCACACTCCAGACATTTTCCATATGTAGATATCACCACATTGGATTCTTCAACCAGGATATACTGGTGGGAGATCGTGATTTGGTATCCTATTGATGGTACGATATTCTTAGTCACTTGCATAGCAGAGTAGGGACCCATAGACATGACAGATACTATGGTTTACATTTTGCAGTGGGGCACATGTCAACAACTCTTCAGCATTCCATCCCAACTTCAGGAGAGCAGGATCAGTATTGGATTGAGTCATGGGTTGGATTGGAGAGAGGTAATGAGTTGGCAAGCAGTTTTTGGGGCAACTTATACAGCCAGATCCACGACACAACAGGAGCCATGGTGCATTGATGCATGTTGACAGTCTTCACCTCATGAGGCAAAAGCTATAGCCAAATGTAGTGCAAAGTCTGAGCTAGGGGGCTTGGGTGATGATTGGTCATGGTGGTTGTTATCACTGGAAAATCAGACAAGCAATGATGACATTATTAAATTTTAGGCAGAAGGATTTATAGGGCTGAGGCACATTAGAGAATCTGCAGAATTTTAAAAATATCTAAGGTCCAGAAGAAAAATCAAATTGCACACTCAAGAACATAGAAAAATGTCCCTCCACACACATTTTTCTTTGATAGGCACGCCTTTGTGTGGATTTCCCTCAAAAAGCCGCATGGACCTGAGAGTGGCGAAAGTCACTTTTCGGGACCACAAGGCACACTCCAGGAAATTGATCCCACACTTGATGCCACCTAAGGATAGTTTCCCAAGCCTCCTTAGGACCTTAAGGGAGTACACAATGGAATAATGTGGCACACAATGGAATCATCCTCCTCTCTTGGGTCACCATCCATCAATGTACCAAGAGAGGGAAGGAGAGTTTGAATTCTTCTATAAAAGGCCACCAAGAGATGAACAAAGAGAGAACACATTTTTATGTTGTCCAAAATTGCTTCAAGAAATTCAGCAGTGTGTGATGCGAAGCAAAGATAGAGGGGATTTGGTTGTTGGCCACCCAACAACTCCAATCCTTCAGAGTAAAGAGAGGGACTTTGCACCAAGGTAGCTCGAAGGTAAAGACATCCTTACATCAGGTCTTAGAACTCCATAGTTCTAAGGGTCCCTTGGAAAGTGGGTAAACGTTTCATCCTTTATTCCTAATAGCACTCAATAAAAGGGTACATAAGAACCACCATTCGTCTTATTGTGTTGTTTGACTCTACAAAAGCTTTTATATTATTTTTTTAGTTTAATTTTGTTTTCTTTATAAATATGCATGCTATTTGATTATCTAGTATGTTTTATTTTATGGCTAACTTGCTAACTCTCGTATTTATCTGCCTGTTACCAGGAACTTAAGAGGAAAAAACCACTCCTCTTAAGCAAGTCTTGATTCAACTACACCCATCAACAAGAAATTGAAAAGCTTCACAAATCCAGGTTTATCTACCCCATTGCTTACACATCTTGGGTTTCCAACCCTATTCCCGTCATGAAAAAACAGGGCACCATACACGTTTGCATCGATTTTCTTGATTTGAACAAAGCATTTCCCAAGGAAAATTACCCTACCCCATTCATCGACCGATTCATCGATCCTTGTGTGGGTCACGAGGCCCTCTCCCTCATGGATGGCTTCTCTGGGTACAATGAAATTCAAATTTTCCACACTGACCAGTACAAAACCGCGTTCACTACCCCCTTGGGCACATTCGCATACAAGGTAATGCCATTTGGCCTGAAAAAACGCAGGATCCACCTTCCATAGGGCCATGAATTACATCTTTCATGACTTAGCACACCTTATCCTTGCCTACTTTTATGACCTAACCATCCAACTCAAGAAGCACTTAGACCATCTCGAGGATCTGCGACTGGTATTCCAATGATGTCGGCAATACAACCTACACTTGAACCCCCTCAAGCGTGTATTTTGCGTCATAGTAGGAAGAATTTTAGGTTTTATTGTGTCCTAGCAATGAATTCAAGTGGAGCCCCTCAAGGTCCAAGCCATCAAAGAGGTACCTCCACCTCGAACCCTCAAGAAATTACAAATCTTGTAGGGGAAGGCCAATTTTCCGAGACGTTTCATCCTGGATTATGCCACTTACGCTCAAGGGTTCCTACGCCTCGTTTTCCAGGACATCCCATTCAAATGGGATGACCACTCCCAATAAGCATTCGACTCTTTGAAAGACACATTGTCTTCAGCACTTCTCATCAGTCCCCGAGACTATAAAAAATATTACATCTTGTATCTATCAGCATCCGAGACCACTTTGGCCGGAGTATTGATCCAGGAGGGCCTAGATGGGAAGGAGCACATAATCTACTACATCAAAAAAACCTATCAGGCCCGGCATTAAGATATGAACCCAAAGAAAATACTACTTTAGCATTGATACATGCAGTCCAAAAGCTTCACCACTACATCATCTTAAAGACCACAACGGTCATCGTAGATATCAACCCCGTCAAATATTTTCTCACACACCACCTAATGAACCACAAATATGCCCACTGGATAGTCATTCTCTAAGAATATGACTTACATTTTCGCTCCCCCAAGAGAAAAAAGGCGCTAATCTTAGTAGAATACATTGCGGACCTCCCAAGTCATACCAAAGGATCACCAATAAAAAATTCGCTACCAGACGAACATCTCTTCTTCGTAGAACCCAATGACCCTTGGTAACGAGATATCCTCCTCTTCTTACAAACACAAAAATTCAGACCTCATCTCACTTGAGATGACTATCGGTGCATTCGCCATCAGGCCCCCGATACCTCCTTATGGGAGATGTCTTATACCGACGAGGCATCGAAACCATTTTACATTGATGCCTTACTCAAGACTAAGCATACCAAGCCCATAAAGACTGCCACGACAAAGCTTTCGGTGGCCACCTCTCCGGGATGGCCACCACCCAAAAATTCCTACAAGCAATATTTTTCCGGACCACTTTGTTCCGTGACTATATTACAACAATCAAGAGGTGTGAACGATGTCAACGCTTCGCACATAAGGCAAGAGCCCCTCCTGCTCCCCTGCACCTTGTCATCTTCACTAGTCCCTTTTGCAAATGGGGGATCGACTTCATGACTTGCAACCCTACATCGCCGGGAAATCACAAATACATCATCGTGGTTGTCGATTATTTCACCAAGTGGGTAGAGGCTATTCCCACATACGACAACACCGCAGAAACTTTCACACGACTTCTGTTTAACCATATTATTTCTCGGTTTGGAATTACCAAGAAGTTAGTCTCCGACCATGGGAAACACTTCGAGAACGAATTTTTCCAGGAGATACCTCACCATCTTGGATTCACCCATGAATTCGCATCACCATACTACCCCTAATCCAATTGATAGGTATAATTTGTGAATAAAGTCCTCAAAACTATGTTAAATCACATGTTGAATAACCACAAAACCAACTGGAACCACATGCTTTTCTCTGCCCTGTGCTCATACCGCACGATCGTGAAAACATCCACTTGCTTCACCCCCTTTCACTTGGTATACGGAGTCGTAATCGTGATTCCCATAGAACATGAGATCCAGAATTTACATGCCGCAATCGAACTCCTCGATGATACCCAACCTCTAGAACAATGTTTAGTACAACTACAGTTCGTCGACGAAAGCCGACGGTAGTCGTTGCAACACAACGAGGCCCACAAGAAATGGGTAAAAGCATCATTCGACCACCACATCAACCCTAGTTCATTCACTGAGGGAGAGTTAGCCCTCTGCTACGATGTCGCAAAAGAAGCCCTAGGACCAGGGTAGTTCGAAACTTTGTGGAAAGGACCCTACATTATAAAATATTGTCTCCTCAAGGGGGCATACATCTTGATAGAGCCAGATGGAAAATGCATCAACAACCCTGTAAATGGCCTTTACCTCAAGAAATTTACCCATAAGGGCCGAGAGGGCCCACCCCTCGAGTCAAAGCACACAAACCAAAAAAAATAAATTTTTGACCAAAAGACTTGACAAAAAATGCGCTCTAGTGTCATAATGGATCATCAACCCAACCATTACATTGGATTCTGTGATGGAGCATCGTTATGGTCTCAAATTTTAGCATCAGTTGCCTAGGTCATCTACCACCCTGATCGATCGCCATTCTACACCAACAGTGTATGCATCGGCTCAGCGACAAACAATCAGCAGAATATGACACCGTCATCGGAATTATGTGCGACGCCCTCAACCACGTCATACGCCATATGCATATCTACCTCATTTCCTAGTTAGTGGTGTCATAGTTAAACCAATCATTTGAGGTACAGGATTCACATCTATTTAGAAAATACTTATGTGCAAAAAGATTAAGCTGATAGTCTGACCATATTACATTCACACATGTACCAAGAAATCAAAACCAAATAACTGATCACATAGCTAACAATATTCTAAACTGGAATGCATCTCTGATAAACCATCATACATAAAAAAAAAAAAAACATAGAAAACATAGATGTCCATCAACATAGCATAATCCATAAGCAAAAACATGGGGCACACCACGTAGAGGTGCATAAATTATCTCTCTCATATATACCAAAAAACATATGTGTCTGACTACAAAAAATAGTGTCTCTAACCCGTAGGTCAGCCCAAAAAATCCAAATATACAAGTCGACAAAAATAAGGGAAGCATCATCATAACTGGTGCTTTCCCTGTGTACAATATAGACTCTAGGGCGGTGCTCCCCCAGGTGAGGCACCTGGACCCACAGTCGCTCACAGTACCAATGCTAGAGCCGTCGTCAAAGCAGAGATCGTCACTCGACGTAAAGTCAGCCGATATCCCCTCTCTTGGGCCATCAAGGTCTCTAAGCATGCATCGTCGAGGTCATCCATGAAGCCTCAGGTAGGCCTCCCCTAGGTCAAGCAGTCTACTTGATCCCATGCATCTTCTAACACCCGAGTTCTAACCTCCAAAGTAGCCACCTAGTCTGTCAACTCTGCAACATGAACCTCTGGCGCCTCGGCACGAGCCCATTCAGTAGCAATCTAGGCAGCAACCGAGCTACTACCCTCCCCCAAGGGACCATTCCCCCCACCAGGTGCTCCACCCTGAGGCTGTATTGGAGCTCCTCCCTATCCCCCGCCTACATGAGGAGCACCCCGAGGCCACCAAATTTGTTGATGTCCCACCAACCGAGCAACGGGACGTCGACCTCACCAACATCTACAAGGGTAACAAAACTATGTCAATGTCATCATAATACACATAAAAAACATAAATACTTAAGTAAATGCATAATAAAACTCAAAAAAATACATGTTGGCCCCCATGCATACCCAGTAGGAAGACCCATGTAAGCTTCTCCCCGGAAGTCCATCCCCGCATAGGGAACGACATATTCATCTGATGATTGGCCTCAAACCAAAAATCCATGGTGGCTTTCCAATAACACCCCACCCTACCTCCCCCTCCGCGAGGCATCACAGGGGCACAACTCCTCATGCAAGGCTCCTGAGGCCCCCTAGCAGGCACAGCCACCATAGGTCTCAGCAGCACCACCTGCTCATACATGATGATATATAGAATTCTAGCATATGTGAACAGCTTCGATCCATCCCAGACCTTGGAAATTTGAGCCAACATCCCGTCATAGAAAAAACAGGAATAATCAAAAAAGTGTCTGGTCCTCAGCTGGTGCAAAACACCTATCTGTGGCCCCAATGCCAGATGGGGCACAGATAACCCCGCTAGTCGTACAATAGCAGCTAGAGAACACCGCTCAACCAGGTCAGTCTTAGAAGTGATCACTATGCACCCCTCCATAAGGGGCGCCCACAACAATGGCCCACTGAGAACTGCTCAATATCCACTCTCCCAAGGAGAAGCGGATAAGGAAGCACCTCTCCCTGAGGCAGCATCCTGGTCACAAAATAGATATCGATCTCGGGATAGATATTTAGGTCGCACCCCAGCGGCCCCATGACCTTGCGTCACCTATTCCAGCATTGGATCAAGTAACACAGAAGACGATCCTACGATCGTAAGAGGTCATTCTCCATAAATTTGAGAAGACCCAAGCACGCCAACTGCTGGCGCACATGAGCATCAGTGGACAATGTGACGTGGAGATCAGGCCAATCCCTCTCCCTCCACAACATCCTGTCATCAAACAGGCACACATCAGGGATTTTGAAAGCACCAAATAACTGACAAAATTTCCAAAAAAAATTCAAAAAAATAGCTTCAGCCCTCCGCGCACCTGTTCGTCAGGCAGGCAAGAGGAGATCGCATCTATTTTTCTCACAGACACAACAAGGGCGCACCCAAAGCCAGCACAGGCATGATAATTTTTCACAAAACCATTAGTTTTGCGCGAAAGTTGCACGCTTGTGCCTTGATCGCCCGCGCAGTCAAGGAAAAAGCTAACCTGGGATCTGTACAAGCCCATCCTGTACGGACCCTGGCACTGACACACTAAAAAAATTAAAATGCAGGACGTTATGGGGCCTACTTGGCTCAAGAATCGCAAGTCCTGGGTACTCAGGCTGACCACAACGGCAAGAACAGCTTTGTAGAAGCCTCTGGCCTCTCAAAACCTCACGCACTCAAATGACACAAATGAACTAAATTGAGCCATATCCACCTATATGTCAGCCTTTTCAGAATCTTTGGAGGACTATTACGAGAGCTCAGAAGGGCTGATTGCAGGACCAAAAGCAACACTATGATCAGCACTTCATAACACCCAAAATAGGTGTCACACATTCACACCTCCAAAAAAATAATTTTTCAGTGTCAACAACTATGCCCTCTCTCATCTTATTTTTTAGCACGTCTTTCAATAATATTTGAATAAAGAAGATGCTTTCACTTGGGGTATTTTTTTAGGTATCGTTCAAACCATCCATCACTCCATCCACTGAAAGGTCTAGAGAAGGTATCATTCTACCCTCAGCATGATAGAGTTACACATGAACTCTGCATAACCTGACATCATTTCTCAATAAGAAATTAACCATAGGTTCCAAGCACCTAACTATGTTAATCATCACCCCACCTTGCACATGATAAACATCCTCGTTGGTCGGTAGAGCCTCCCCTCCATGGTGCACATCACCCAAAGTAGACCATATATCACAAAAATTATGACGACATGGCCATGCAACTTTAGTCTGGGAAGCACCTCATGCCCATTCACTCACCATGCATCAGGTCAAGTTTTACCATATCAAAATAAAATCCTTTTCCCCGACTACCAGGTTTTTCAAGAAGATCGAAAGCGCACCAGCACACCTTGCATTTGGCCTAACATACCTCCATCAGCATAGCCCATATATGACATTTTCATCTACTTCATCAACCCCACACATGAGACCAACCAATGGGGCCCCCACCCTCAGCAAAACACCTTCCTCACATCATCAGTGGGCGAAAAATTTCAAGTTTTGGGGCACCTGTCTCTGTGTTTTGTACAATCCAAACCCCATTATTTCATTCTTTTGGTAATTGTACAAAGACCGCAAACATTGCACTATATCCCCCATTCATCCATCCATTTTTTCTCCTATAGAAGGAGTCCCTAGTAACCCTTGGTCAAAGTATCACACCCTTCATGCATAGCAACCATGACATTCATAACCAATATATACCCACCCCGCACGTCCTACCGACTCCAAGGATTCCCCCCATCATAAATAGTTATGAATGTCACCAAGCTACTTTTGATACTCCAACCTCGGGCCACTAAATCCCCATCATCATTTTTTAGTCACCCCTTTCCATCATGCCTATGTTAAACCTATCACATCTAGGATCTTGTTCCCTTGCATCAGTGACTCTCTCGTTTGGTTGAGGCTTCCTTTTTTTCGACATCGACACCTATTTTCCAAAAAGGAAGCAATACCTTGGATCACCCCTCACCGCAAAGGGACATCCTCGAATGGCACTATGGGAGACATCATTGCCCACAGATGTCATCGATCCTCCTGAAATCTGACTACAGCACAAGATTTCATTTCAATATGGTATCGTACCTCACAACCATTACACTTTGATCAAATTCGTCAAAGACCCGTGCCTTTATACGCATCTCTTTCAGCAATGCTTACACAGGAAGGTCCCAGTCATACACCTAGGCGTATAATGAAATTAATATGCCATACCAAGTTTACGCATATGGGTACCACATTTCACCTATTTTCAAAGAAAAAATTCCCCTGAGGATTTCAGCAATCTTCCACCCCTGAGGGTTTTAGCAATCTTCGTCATCAACCAACATATCACTACCATACTAGTGACACAGATAGAATCTGTATCTGTCAAATAGATCTTTTTAGTTAGCCAAAGCATCACGAGCATGGGACATGCCTGCCTCGTAGAAAAATTGTATTTATTGTATCATACCATTACTTTCAGGGTTCCCACAGGACATGGTCGCTCTTCGACCCAGTGTAAGGTGTTTCCAACTTCGAGTTACACGCAGGTCTCTCTCTCTCCTCACAGTACACAGAAAAGAAACTATAATGTATTTCGGGTATGCATTTCTTCCTAGACCTCACACATTAGGGGGGAACTGTTATCACTAGAAAATCAGACAAGCAAAGATGACATTATTAAATGTCAGGCAGAAGGATTTACAGGGCTGAGGCACGTTAGAGAATCTGAAGAATTTAAAAAATCTCTAAGGTCTAGAAGAAAAATCAAATTGTGCCCTCAAGACCTTAGTAAAATGTGCCTTCATGCACATTTTTCTTCGATAGGGGCGCCTTTGTGTGGCTTTCCCTCAAAAAATCGTGCAGACCTAAGAGTGGCAGAAGTTGCTTTCTGGGACCATGTAATATCCCCGAAATGGGACTGTCAGTAATGCATGTCTGAAAAATGCATTTTTCAAAAATGGATGCTACAGAAATTCAAATCAGCCCTTGGATCCCTTAGATCTAATAATCTAAGTCCTAAATCCAAGAGGAGATCAGAAAAAAACCATTCTAGGTGAGGTAAACAGGTCTCCCACACCTAATATGGCTTGAAAGATGCCCAAGGAAGGGACTGCAGCAACACAAAATAATATTGCTTAGAAAATAATGCAGTTTGGCTTAACAATGGTAGGAGGCCAATAAGGAGGCTCAATATTTACTTATACATCAGAAAATCAGAATTATATTGAAGCCCATGAGTCTTAGAACAGAAAATAGAAGACTTTACATGAGGAATTTCTCAAAATAAGAGGTTGCAACCATATAATATGACTGTACAAGCTTGACAATGTTATTCTTTTTGGCTGAAACAGTAGTAGATTACACTTCAAATCTAGAGCAGATTTGTGTACAAAAATATAGATCTATTTTAGATTTGTACACTATAGAGTCTCCTCTTCAAATTCCCCTTGGGGTTTTCAGCAAAATGTGAAGTACAAGGAGTAGATCTGAAATCTAAAGTAGTAGATCTATAGAATGATTCAAAATTTATGAAGAAAATACATCAGTATTCAAATCAGATCTGGATGGAACATGGATTAGATCTTTAATCCAAGGATCACCACAGTGAAGGGCAGATTCCCGACACTAGAGATATCTCCTCCAAAATGTGCCAAAACACCCTGCAACTTTCTCTCTTGAAAATAACGCAGTCTAGGAATATTAACTACGCTATAGGCTCTAGAACATGTTTTGGCCTCAAGCCAAGATTTGAAACTTTGCTCCAATCATCCAATACTCTCTTTCCATGGGGATAGAAGGCTCAACCACTAAAAAGAGGCACTAGAATAGCTTAGATCTGAATAGATCTAGCCTCCAGTTGTTATAGCTTACAAATACAACCAAACCCTCAACAGGATATGCATTGTAGTTGGAAGAAGAATCTTTGCTTCAAGCCTAATAGTGGACAATAAATGCAAGTCTCTTCCAAGAGCTCCTCAAGGAAAGAGAAGGATTCCTAAACAGGAGATCCTTGTGCTAAACAGAACTATTCTCTGCTAAATAGCCAAGAGAATAAGAAATGTCTAAATAGACAAACTCTTCAGAAATAATATGGTCATCAACAATCCCTCTCTTGTTGTCCTCCTCTTCCTTTTATAATATTTAGATCTTGTAAAACCCTAAACCATCTCAATGATTTAACTCCTTTCACATGTGTAGCCTCCATCTAAAACTGTGTTGTGCATCTAGGAGGTTCATTGCATCTGGACAGTGTTGTTGATTTGGTACTGTTGACCCAGTCAAATGTCTCAATCCCTTTCACACATAAGGGTGTTTTATCAAGGTAGCCTAGATTTAGCCTTGTTCACATGGGGCATTGATTTATTCACTGATTTTAGGAGTTTTTATATTCCTCCCTTTTACATTTATTCATGAACAGAAAAGTAAAGAAAATTTTAATATTCCAATTAGCTTGAGGCTAATTGGGAATATTACAGTCCTCCCCTCCAAAATTTTGTGTGTCCTCAAGCAACTGATAAGGTGAGTGTTGCAACTCCTTTCCTCCTCCATTGGTGACACCATAAAATGATAAGCTTCTCCCATGAGCTAAGTGCTCACCATTCCATCCATCCATGACTTGCTCCACCAAGGTTCTCATGAGATGCAACCAGCTCATCCCATAAGGAAACATTAAGTCACATGAAACAAACATGATTTTCCCAAAGCCCTCCCTGAAATATAAGACATAAAGTACAAGGAGTGTAGTCATCCCATAGGGCACATGCATGCCTTCCCTCATTCCTCCATACATCCCCATAAAAAGAACGAGTACATCCTCAATATAGGGGATCAAAACAATGTACAAGCCAACAGAAATTTGTGTACATGGAGGTGGGTCATAGTCCCACATGTGGAACCAGTGCAGAGCATCCCCTGCCTGCATCAAATAAAGATGTGGTAAGTGGTTTTCCCACCACTTATTTGCTGCCCATACCATCTCACCATAGCTGAAAGTGTGAGATATATTTGATGCCTTAGGGAAGCACCCATCATGTTGCAAAATCCCCCATTTTCCTTCCAAGGGAGTGGCAAAATTTAGAAATGTTTGTGGCCCAATATTGGCCATGAGGCTTACATGATATAATGCTCCTCCTTGGGGTCATGGCCCGCAAAAACATGGTAGAAGAATGCATGAAATCGGAATATACAACATATGTAACAAGAGCATGTTCTTCACCAACAATCCTCCTCATATCAATGGAGTGGTGCATAGATCTATCCTCTTCCTCAAGGAGAGAAAGAGAGGGCTGATTTGACTCTCTTATAGAGTCATGTTGCTACTCCATCTCCACATGGTTCATGCATCTTTGACAATGTTGATACACTTATTTTTCAAATCCCTCCCAATAGTAGCTCCTCAAGATGATGTTGTTGAGCTTCATAGAGTATGTGTGGCTGAAACAGAACTCTTCATAAGCCCTTTGTAGTAACTTCTCCTTGAGCTTGGAGGCTCTAGAAAAGAAGATCCTACCATGGTTATAGATGACTCCATCTAGGATTCAGTAGCTTCCATCATGTAGCAAGTCATCTAGAATCATGCAAGTGTGAAGATCTTTGGAATATTCCACCAACAGTTTGGATTTCCAATATGGATCTAATGTGCCCAACAATGACAACGTTGATAATGTGTCATCTGAAGTATCTACCATGTTTTTTTCTTCTCCTTGACAATCCCCATGTTAAAGGTGTATGTTGGAAATCCAAATCTCCCATTTTTCTCCTCCTTGACATCTCCCATGCCAAAGGTATAAGGTGGAAGGTTGTCATTCCTTCCTTGTTGCCCTCCTTCCACATGCATATGCTCAAAAGGAAATGGAATTTCTTGGAAGTTAGTATTCCATGGCAGGCTATCATCTATCCAAAACCTCCTTGGTTTGGCCAAAGTATGCATGTGTGACCACCATCTCTCATCATGCATGGAAGAGTATCCTCCCAACAAGTTTGTCTTCTGATTCAAGGATTGCCTTCCTTGCTTCATGATGGTATCATCCTTCATTCTTGTAGCATCATTTCTCAGCACAGTATGAGATGAGAGAATGGATAATGATGTTAAGGGAAAAATAATTTCCCTCTCCTTGTACCTTCCCCATACTCTCAGTGCTGTAGTATGGCCTTCTAGTGCTCCCTTCCTCCTTGGATCTATGAAAGGAGCGTCAATGCATACGACATCTTCCATGAAATCCGAATCAGGTGGTCTCCTAGGTGGTATACCACAAGATAATGATGTCTCATGGCTCATTCCCATATGAATAACAGATGGGAACATATTAAGGCTACTTCCACTGTGAAATTCCATCTCTGATCTTTGTGTGGAAGTCTCATGATGATAGGGCATCACTCTTATAGATGTAAGAGTGCTTTTGAGTGGAGCAACTTCCCCACCTTCTTCTTCATGTAATAGCAGATCACCTTCCATCATATCAGTGTTGTGATCCTTCATATTCTCTTATTCACCCACCTTCTGCAAGATCTCACAGTCTAAGGTGCTCCCTTTAGATGTATTTAACTCATGAACACCCATCATCTCCTTAGTGTCAAGAGCCTTGATCACAAAGGGTTGATCTATCATAATGTGTGTTCCCAAAACTGAATGAAATGTTGGAAAACATTCCCTCCCTTGGTTTTTCTCATTGTCTATCATCATAGACACATGTTTCTCATCCTCTTCATGTATAAGATCCTTGGGGCCTTCTTGCAAAGATACAAGAGCCCTCTTGGTGGAAGCAATGGCTTCATCTCCATCTCCCAATAAAACCAGATCTCCTCCTGCTGTCACAGTGCTGGAAGATCTTTCCAATTCTTCTTCTTTCTTCTGCTCATCAATGAGGCATGCCTCATCAATAAGAGATCCTTTCTCTTGATCCCTCCTTGAAAAAGGAACACTCATGTCTTCCTCTTGAGAAGAATATTCTTGCTGAAGTGGGGCCTTTTCCCTTGGAAAATCATACAGCAGATCTTTAACCCCTTCAACAATGTTCTGAAATGGTGTTATCTTCATGGATATTTCCATATCATGCAAAGGTTCTGATTTCTTGGGCTTAGTTTTTTTACCCAAAGAAATTTCAGATGGCACAGAATCAAATCTTTTCACTAACCTCCTAGTGAACTTTGCATAAGTAGAGATGTTTACATTTTTCAATGAAGAAGACTCAAATAACCACTAGGCATAAGCCTTACCTTGGAGGTGCAGCACTGCTACTCTTATGGCTTCTTTTTCTGAAACTTGATGGAGCTGGAAATATGTGTCAAGCTTCTTTACCCAAAACTTGGCTGAGCTCTCAGGGGATCCATCAAACGTAGGTAGAAAAGTCCTACCCAAATTGGGTTGCATGCACCCTCTTCTTCTCTTGTATATGTTGGATATTTCTTCTTTGAGTTGAAAAAACTCTGGGAAGCTTAGATGCTCTTTGAATATTTTAGACTAAGATTCATATTCTTGGAGATAGTCACCAAGAGTCTCCTCTTTTGGTGTCTCTCCTTTTGCTTCTTCTCTTGCTAGGAATGTAGGCATAATACAACATTGCAGATCAGATTGTGTGGTTGAATGCTCACACATAGAGTATGAAGACTGGGGCTTCCTTCATGTGAAAATATCTTCAAGGGATTTTCATGTCTTTCTTTCCTCATTCCCTTGATTTCATTCTTAAGTTCATGCAAAGTTTGGAACAGAGTTTTTGAGAACTCTTTCCCTTTCATTCTTCCAGATAAAGGAGTTTGACCCTTATCTTCTTTGTCTTTGGTGTAATCAATATTCTTCTTCAATATTTCCTTTTCATGAAATGACATATTGTCTTCTTAGAATGCAAATCATAGGCTGTTCCAAGATTATGCTCTGGTACCACTATAATATCCCCGAAATGGGACTGTTAGCAATGCATGTCTGAAAAATGCATTTTTTCGAAATGGATGCTACAGAAATTCAAATTAGCCCTTATATCGCTTATATCTAATAATCTAAGTCATAAATCCAAGAGGAGATCAAAAAAAAATCATTCTAGGTGAGGTAAACAGGTCTCCCACACCTCATATGGCTTGAAAAATGCCCAAGGAAGGGACTGGAGCAACACAAAATAATACTGCTCAGAAAATAACGTAGTTTGTCTTAACAGCAGTAGGAGGCCAGTAAGGAGGCTCAATATTTACTTATACATCAGAAAATCAGAATTATATTGAAGCCCATGAGTCTTAGAACAGAAAATAGAAGATTTTACATGAAGAATTGCTCAAAATAAGAGGTTGCAACCATATAATATGACTGTACAAGCTTGAAAGAGTTATTTTTTTTGGTTGAAATAGCAATAGATTACACTTAAAATCTAGAGAATATCTGTGTACAAAAATATAGATCTATTTTAGATTTGTACACTATAGAGTCTCCTCTTCAAATGCCCCTTGGGGTTTTCAACAAAAAGTGAAGTACATGGAGTAGATCTAAAATCTAAAGCAGTAGTTCTGTAGAATGATTCATAATTTCTGAAGCAAATACATCAGTATTCAGATCATACCTATATGGAACATGGATTAGATCTGTAATCCACGGATCACCACAGTGAAGGGAAGATTCCCGACACTAGAGATCTCTCCTCCAAAATGTGCCAAAACACCCTGCAACTTTCTCTCTTGAAAATAATGCAGTCTAGGAAGATTAACTATGTTGTGGGCTCTAGAATATGGTTTTTCCTCAAGCCAAGATCTGAAACTGTGCTCCAATCATCCAATACTCTCTTTCCAGGGGGATAGAAGGCTCTCCCACTGAAAAGAGGCACTAGAATAGCTTAGATCTGAATAGCTCTAGCCTCCACTTGCTATAGCTTACAAAGACAACCAATCCCTCAACAGGATCTGCATTGTAGTTGGAAGAAGAAGCTTGGCCTCAAGCCTAATAGTGGACAAGAAATGCAAGTCTCTTCCAAGATCTCCTCAAGGAAAGAGAAGGATTCCTAAATAGGAGATCCTTGTGCTAAACATCACTATTCTCCGCTAAATAGCCAAGAGAATGAGAAATGTATAAACAGAAAAATTCTTCATAAATAATATGGTCATCAACAACCCATCTCTTGTTGTCCTCCTCTTCCTTTTATAAGATTGAGATCTTGCAAAACCCTTAACCATCTCAATGATTTAGCTCCTTTCACATGTGTAGCCTCCATCTAAAACTGTGTTGTGCATCTAGGAGGTTCATTGCATCTGGAAAGTGCTGTTGATTTGGTCCTGTTGACCCAATCAAATGTCTCAATCATTTTCACACATAAGGGTGTTTTATCAAGGTAGCCCAGATTTAGCCTTGTTCACATGGGGCATTGATTTATTCATTGATTTTAGGATTTTTTATATTCCTCCCTTTTACATTTATTCATGAACAGAGAAGTAAAGCAAAATTTAATATTCCAATTAGCTTGAGGCTAATTGGTAATATTACAGACCACAAGGCACACTCTAGGAAATTGATCCCACACGTGAGGCCACCTAAGGAGAGATGCCCAAGCCTCCTTAAGACCTCAAGGGAGGACACAATGGAATAATGTTGCACACAATGGAATCATCCTTCTCTCTTGGGTCACCATCCATCAATGTACCAAGAGAGGGAAGGATAGTTTGAATACTTCTAGAAAAGGCCACCAAGAGATGAAAAAAGAGATAACACATTGTTATGTTGGCCAAAATTTCTTTAAGAAATCCAACAGTGTGTGATCCGAAGCAGAGATAGAGGGGATTCATTTGTTGGCCACCCAACAACTCCAATCCTTTGGAGTAGAGAGAGGGACTTTGCGCCAAGGTAGCTCAAAGGTAAAGACATCCTTGCATCGGGTCTTTGAGCTCCATAGTTCTAAGGGCCCCTTGGCAAGTGGGTAAATTTTTCATCCTTTATTCCTAATAGCACTCAATAAGAGGGGACGTAAGCACCACCGTTCGTATTATTGTGTTGTTTGACTCTACAAGAGATTTTGTATTATTTGTTTAGTTTAATTTTGTTTTCTTTCTAAATATGCATGCTATTTGATTATCTAGTATGTTTTATTTTATGGATAACCTCCTAACTCTCGTATTTATCTTCCTGTGACCAAGAACTCAAGAGGAAAAATTCACTCCTCTTAAGCAAGCATGGATTGGTACACTTGTGCACCAAATCCACCAACACAGTGGCGTTGGGATCTGGGAGGATTTATTGATGATAGGTATGGCAAGAGATCTGTTTGGGATCCAGGCATTGAGGGATATGTTCCGGGTAGCCTGACACAGGGGCATATCTGCACTGAGGGGTTTGTATGGGATCCGGGCATTGAGTCTCAGTTGCATTGGGTCAACAGGATGGCCCACATATTTGCAGTTGCTTGAGGACAAGCAATGTTTTAGTGGGGAGGACTATAATATTCCTAATCTATCTTTTATCTAATTAGAATATTAAATATTTTATTCCTTAATTAATATATGAATAAGAGGGTAGAGGGACCCATAAAGCCCTTTAGTAGAATAAAACCACTTCACCAGTGTGAAAGTGGAACAGTGCAGTAGTGGAGGGGATAAAGAGATCATGTGAACAATGAAGTCAAGGAGGAGGATATGGACCAAGAGAGCAGCACAGTTATGATGTGGGCCCAAGGGTGTGAGGGTTCCATAAGTATAAGAAAGAGGTGAAGGCAGCCATAGAGAGCATTCTAGATTATTATTATTTTCTTGTTGTTTACAACTTGAGCACACTTGAGCTATTTAGCCGAGTCTGTAGTGCTATTTAGCACACGGGTGTCTCTGAGCAGAGATTCCAACCTCGTCCTTAGGGGACTTTGAGTGCCCGCTCAGGAGAGGATTCGTTCTATCTTGTGAGCATATTTCAATATTCTGTCATTTAGCCATTTTGCAGCCCTCTTGAGTAGCACAGTCACCCATTGACTCACGTAGTGCAGAAGTTGAGAGATCTAGAGGAGGGTCAGATTCCATAGAATTGTCACTCGGAATACAGTGAGGGTATCAGCCCTTCATCAATTGAGCTACAGGGGAGTTGTTGTAGCATTTTATTTTTTATTTCAACTCATATCACTGCATACCCAACAGTTGTGCGTTTTCATGCCTAGGAGGGTGATTTTCTGGGATCTGCCAATCCAGAAATCCTTTATGGGCTTTTCTGGGTTTTGTGACTAGAATTTGGGGTCCAAATCCCAGCATTTTCTGAGCACCAGAACAGCCTCATCTACGCACCCCTTTTCAGCCAGCAGTTTCATTTCTAGCATTTCCAGCAAGGGCAGAACAGTGAGGTCACCAACGAAGCAGCAGTTACACAGTGTTCTTAGTGGGGGAACTTGAGGGTCATTCTAGCCATCTGTGTTGACTTGAGTGCTACTATTCTTGAGAATTGTTGTACTTATATTTCACTTCATCAATAAAATGGCTCGGTTGTTTTGTCTATTTTTATGGTGTTTGTAGTTTATTTCCATGTTGTTGTAGTTTCCAGCTTATTGTGTTTTGTATTACTATCTTTTCCTATGTGGAATATTACAAGTAAAGGAAGAAAACATTTATCACCAGGGACTCATTAAAATACTTGTGGAACATCAAGTGAGAAACAATGGATTGGTTTGGAAAGAATTTTGGGTTCAGAATCATCTTGGGGAGCAAACAACAGAAGAAAATTTTGAACAATTGCATGTGACAAGGAGCATTGTGAATTCACCTATGTATCCTAGGACTAGATCAAAGAAGAAGCCGGATAGTTTCATGGTTGAAAAATAAATATCCTTCCTATCTGTTCCTAAGAAGCCTAGAAGGAAAATACAAGAAGAGCCCAATCAGAAAGAAAAATACCCAGAGATATTGTTGAACCTCCAACAACACCAAAACAAATTAATGAGATATTACAAAGAATGGAGAGATATGTCCAAGAAGAACCTTTAGAGAGGGACTCCTACTTTGATAATGCTTGGGTAAGAGTTACCTCATCACATTCATTTTCTAAGGATACTGGAGGAGAAGAAAGAGAGCTGCATAAATAAGAATACCTTAAGAAGATAGAAGAACTGATAATAGAGTTGGAGGTCAAGAAGATCTTGGAAAGAAATTTGAAGAAAGAGAAAAATATGTACAAATAAAACAATAAAAATATAATCAAATAAAATGAGAATTTGACCAATAAACTTGGTAACATTTAAAAAAATAACATCCTCATCTGTAAACAAGCTTATAGATGGCTCAATGAGAAGAATAAATGGCAATACAAATATGAGAGGCAGAAGGTAAAGGCTACCATCTACAAGGAAGGAAAGTGTTAGTGTGTTTATTGTCTTCTTCAAGATACACAACAAGATACTATGGGATCAGGGACAGTAGGGACATCATCACTCAAAAGATCAAATAGGAGGAAGCAAGCATGAGGACATGCTTGAATATCAGCAAGGGGGAGATGTTGGCCCTCAATTTTGGCCAATTTTGCTTATCAAAACTCCACCTAATTACCATTATATTCCACCCTATATCATCCATATATGCCTCATTTTGACCTTATTATGCATATTCAGGTAATTATATTATTTTTTTCAATTTTTAGATATTTTTGTAAAAATTGGATTTTAAGAGTATTTTTGGAGTGAACTGAAAATTCCCGTAATAGCTTCATGGAATTCATATGTGCACGACACCTGAGCACGAGCTGAGCATATATTTGGAAATATTTGGAACCAGGGATGGAAAAATACCTATTTTTTCAGTCAAACTGAGCTAAAACAAGCCCTGTCAACATTGGTCAAACTTGACCTGTTTTTCAGAAATCCCTAAGAAAAAGGGCAGAATTAGTATTTTTTGGGATTTTTCTGATTTTGTGAAATTGAATGGATAAGCTCGACCCAGATGGATGGGATTAGGATGGATAGGACTATTAGAGACATTATAGCTTATTTTTTTATTATTTTTCTATTTAAACCAAGCTTATGGACCATTCAAGCATGTAGAATTTGTATAATTTAGTATTGAGAATTTTTTAAGACTTGGAGATCATTTGAAGAACCATTTCCATTTTCTATTTTTTTGTTCATGTTGTGGATGATTGATAGAATTTCTTCAAGATTGAAAAGCAAGGGTGGAGGGCCCTCGCACCAAGCTAAGTACACTTTTTGGTTAAATTAGCATAATTTTCATGTACTATTTTTTGCTTCAGATTTATTATTCAGACATTTAGATGTGTGAAGATTTATTATGGTTGTTGGTTGATTATTGGTTTAATTATAATTTTCATATGAAGGGAAAAACAAGAATTTAAGTTAAATTCTCCTTCTATCTAATCATGAACAACAACTGAAATTCATCCTCTTTTCCTTTCTTGAGTTATTTCCTGAATTTCCAGTTTTAATGCAGTGGTAACAATAATGGAATAGAACTTTAAAGAAGGAAAACCTGGACCTCCTAAGTTAGGAGCCTCTTCTCCTACTTTCTATACATCATAAATTATTGTTAATCAGTTATTTAGTTTCTCTTCATGAAGGTAGTAATATGGGGAAGGAAAATCGGGATCTCCTAAGTTAGGAGCCACTTCCCTCACTTATTACATATTGGAACAGAAATTTCTTAGTTAAATTTTATATTTGTAATATGCATTTCCATAAATCTTATAATTTAGAATATATTTGTAATATGCATTTCTTTCAGCTTCTACACCTTAGGCTTCTAAAATTGACTTCATCTTAAATCCATATATTTTGGACATGCTTCCAAGTCTACAAACCCGGATTGATAAGTAAAATATATGTGTTAGTTTACTTACTAAATTGACCCAACAGACCTTGTCTATGCTCCCTTGGTCGAGCAGCATCCATGATCATTTGAGGCCTCATAACGGGCACTCTCCCTACTATGAACGATACAATCAACATGCCATACCCAAACTCTCTTTGGGGCCGGGTCTTATAGGCTATCAACTCTTCTCTAACACTGCGGGAAACACCTTCACACTAATTAAATATCTGTGGTTGTAAACAATCCAGTGCTAGTATTACATGGGCCTTGGTGGCCACATGCCAAGCGTACGATCATCCACAACAATGACCTCATCAGTCTAGAGGCTATATGTGCTATAGGTATCTGGTTACTCACCCACATAGTGTTGTTAATATAGTGAGCCTAGATTATTCCATGATGGTTCGGGGATCAAATCTAGATCCTACCAGATTTTGCCTTGGCCCTTTGCATGATAGGCCAGTCAAAAAGTATATATCTTACTTTTCTATTGAGAGCTCATGACCCCCGATGCAAAATAAAGGATTATTTTTATCCCACCGTTGGATAATCCAGCTCAGAAGGTCCTCCTGCCCTTTCATCATCTCAAGTATATCATATTTTAGTAATTTTCACCTCCATAGAACTAATAAACACGTCATATCAGTAACCATTTCTTGTTCCTCTCTCTCGTGCTCTTGTTCACGCCAGATACTCATGGTAATAGCTTTGTATCTGCGCAAATCAAGTTTTTCATGGATCATTTATTGTCCAAAACACTGCAAACTGGGGAAAACCAAGTTTAAAAACTATTTGGGTCGGCTAACACGGGGCTCTATCCTAAACAGAAAGTGCTAACTCATTGTCCCTTATTGGGCAGTGCGTTTAATGCAGCCCTACCACTAGGCACACGCGTTACCCACCCAAATTTTCTAGAGCTCGCCCAAAACTCACTTTTTGACCAGTAAAAAAAATTAAAACACTAATCAAATGCTAGACGAAGGCTTAATATATTACCTGGAACAGACGGAATCGAAAACGGTTGCCCGGATAGTCCACAATCAGCACCAGAAGTTTCACCCTTTTTCACACTCCACAGCTCTTTCACCGAACACAAATAGTGAAAATGAAGGTATCTATCCTTCTTATAGACATTATGGAGGTACGACTCACTCAGATAGTCATTAAAATTGGTAAATTTCCAATATTTGTTTATGCAACTGTTGTTTTATCGATGTTTCCGATGCTCTGATGAATTTTCAGTGTTTCTATGCATATTTGACCATGCTTGACCTGAAACGAGCCTTCTTTTTAGGACTTTTTCTAGCTCGTCCAACTAAAAAAAACTCCATTTTCCTTCTTTGGGCTCATTAAACTACCATGATGAAGAACTATGAGCCATTATTTTCCATATTTTTCTAGCTCGTTAAAAACCGAAAAATACACCAAGTTTTCCTTCGTTGGAATCGTTAAAATTTCACGAGGAAGATCGAGTTTTTCTTCGTCTGACTCATTAAAACTTCACGAAGAATATTGAGTTTACTTCGTCTCCTCGTACTCATAAAAAAATGATGTATACATCCATTGAACATAGCTTTATCACTTTATCCAGATTCAATGGACTAACTTACGAAAAAGGAACTTTTTCGGGTGTTATCACTCTATAATTTATAATATTGGCAAGACTAAATTATAAAGCGAAAAATCAAAATCACTTGAAGCCTAGGGTCTATCCCTCCTAGACTTAGAGAGGGATATCTCTATAAGATCTAGATTTGTTTTAAGCTTTATGATATTAGGCTAGTTAAATTGAGAGCGTGGTTAGATTTAAGGGGTTTCTCTAAACAGTTTCCATTGGGCTATGTAGTCGAAATGGGCTAGGTATATGCATCAAATCCTAGAAAAAATGCAAAGGAAGCTAGCTGTGAATACTGGTGTTTATAAATTAATGGAATTATGAGATGGAGAAAAGTGCTTTCAGTAATGACTTAAGAGCAACTAAGAATTCTTAAACCATACATCAGAAGAAAATTGTAAAGACACTTAGAATTAAGGTAATCTAAACAGTAAATCTTAATCTAACCTTCCTATTTTACAATTAGAATTTTAAATGATGCACATGGAAAGATTACAGTGGGAAAACATTAAACATTAATAAGGTAAAACATCACCAAGATAACACAACACATGAATCTTGTAGACTGGTCCCTTTATTGATGCTCCAGCTTGAAAATTACAAGTACTTGTAATGAAAAGCGTTTACAAACCAGGTTCCAACCCCTAATACATAATACAATGCTTTATTTAAGCTATTTGTGACTGATTTTCATTATCAAAAAGGCAATTGGTTCATTTATTACAAAAGTAACTGAAACATGACTTGTGTGTCTCATGCATGACCGTGTTGTGACAATTTTTTAACAAGTGTCTAAAGTAACTATGTGATGCAGGAGCATCAAGCCAAATTTTCATTATTTATTTGTGTGATTTAGGGGGTGAGATATTTTAATTATTTTTTTTATTTTTAAGTAATTAAGAGAGAAAATATAAATGTGAGGATTTTTGTAAATATTTCTTAAATAATTAAGGATATGAGTGGAGTTGAATTAGGTAGATAATCTAGGGATTAGGAATTCCATAAATGGGACTTAGTTGAGTCCAAAATAAGATAAATCTAAATTAGATTTTAGTTGAGAATTGTGTGGAGGAATTTATGGAATGGAATAAATTCATATTTATGTATAAAAAGGAGGGTTGTGTGAGGATAAAAAATAAGGGAGGAAATGAGAAATACAGAGAGAGTGAGAAATGGGTTGAGATATTTTTGTAAAGGGTCGAGATCCGAAAGGCCATCCACTGTAATATTTGGCCAAGGAATTTTTGTATATTTATATATCAGTATATTTGTGTTTGTATAAGCTCTATTTTATTTAGGTATGCTTTGAGGAATTGAAAATGTGTGTTTAATGAAGAGTTTTTTAATGATGAAGGAAGCACACACGTTTTTATACGCTAGGATCTGATTTAACCCGGTATCCTAGCATCATTTGGTATCAAAGCGAAGGAGATGAGTTGAAGGATGAGTCTCTCCTACGATTGATTGAAATATATTTTAGCGCATTGAGTCTGCAAATTTATGTATATGCTACCTGTGGGAGAGTGTGAATGCAGGAAGGTGAATGGGTGAAGCAAAAGCATAGGCTTGGGTGTCTGGAATGCATTGTGGAGGAAACATCACAAGCACATACGCATTTTGGAGGTTGTGTTAGGTCTTAATGCATTTGGTGTAGGCAACACCACAAACACGTATGCGTTGTGGAGGTTGTGTGAGACCTTAACAATGCTGGCGAAGGCAACAACACAGGCGACAGGTTATGAATTGTGAACTCATGCTGAGAGTGTAAGAGATAGTACAATATCTATTTTAATGCAGGCATAGACACAAAAATTATGATTGTGTAGCCAAATATGGATTTGTTGAGGAATGTTGTGCGTCGGGATAAGATTCGTGGTAATGTTTGAATCCATCCTCCAATCCATAATCGATCCTCATCGGCCAGATGAAGTGGAGGTAGGCAGTGTACATTGCAAATCCAATCTCAGCGGAAGATGTAGTTCACTTAGGAGCCAACGTCGTTGGAGAAAGGTTGACTGAAGGCATTCGGTGTTTTCCTTTGCATCAACGGGCACACCTTAGACATTGTCACCGTAGAGATTAATAAAGTGCAGTCAGTATAAATTGAGTTGATAGAACCCAATCTCTGCAGAATCATGAAGAAAATTAAGCATGACAGTATGTGGTTTTTGTTTTTTGAAGTCTGCGTGGGAAGTAAACACAGAAACCGTGGCGTGGAGTGATTGCATCATGCAAGCCGAAACTTGAATTCCACAACAGAAACTTGTGGCGTGGAGTGATTGTGTCTCCTTCCACGAGAGGGGTGTGCTTTTGGGATGGCACCACCACCGTTTCCATGGTCGTCACCTTTGCCACGGCCACCAAATCCCATCCTAATTGGAATATCTCCTAAGTGGATTGCATGGCATCCAACATATTGTTTAACAGGTATTATATCCTAATCTGCGGCATTGGTAATCAACATCCCTGTGTAAATTTACTTGAGCCTTTACATATATTACGTGTTGTTTGTATATGATTATTGGAGTCTTTTGATTGGGCAGCATAAATTGGTTAATGATGGCATTGGTTGTATGAACCGTGGGTTCAATCACCAAGACTGAGTTGAGTTTTTTTTTGGATTCCATACTTAGAAATGCCAACTTTCAATCTTTTATTAATATATGTATAACAATGGTCCTTTAAGGACCCATCGATTATTGTAAGATGAAGTTTGCATAAGGCTGCAATATTCATCATCACTGTTATATGTATTAATTAAAATGGAAATTGGAATTTCACATCAAGTGGTGCAGAGTGAATCAACTCCATCATGTTGAAGAGTAAATCCTTGTATTAGAAAAATTGAACATTTTACTATACTAAATTGTGAAGAGGGAATTGTGTTTTCTACATCAATTTTTGGAAGCCAGTTGTATCAATACCCTTAAAGAAGGCATATGTGGGGCTTGTGAAAGAGGTGCGGCTCCAGCAGAATATTCAAGGTATGGATCCAATATTTCCACGATACCACCTTCCAGCATAAGAAAAGGTCACTGGGATTGATCGAGGTAATTTTTTTGCAAATAATTCATGTATGTTTTTTTTGGAGAATGTAATCTTGAAAGGATATTCGGTTACATTAAGGTTTCATGTTTTCAAAGCAAGAAATTTAAATTGAAGAGATTGAGATGAGGGAAATTGGCTTAAGCTAAGAGGGGAGATTGTGCATACTTTGAAGGTTTCTAACATTATTTGATGGGAAATATTTATGTTGCAAAGTTTCTGGGTAGAGATTTATTTGCATGAAGAGGAGAGACAGAGATCGGTGGAGATCTCAATGATTGCAAGCACAATCATGATTTGCGATAATTAAAGATGGGGAGCAGTAAAACTGAAATTGCAAATTTGCAATTCGCATGGACAAAAATGTGTAAGAACATTTGGAGATCTTGCTTGTGAATAGACCAGTCAATAGATTGAGAGTGGGTTCACTCGGACAAATTATAAGGGCGCAAAAAATTGGAAAGGTATGTTAAGTAAAATTGTGGGGCAAGCATATTATACGTTGACATGTTTGGTTTTTTAACCATTTATAGACAAGTATTTTAGCAGGAATGATATGTCAACGTGTCGTTCAAAATTAAATTGAAAATGTTTTCAATGCGGAGGTATAAGGTTTTATCACCTAGCTTTAGAGAAATTTAATTTTCGCTTAAATGAATGGAAAAAGAATGAAAAATGCGCTATCCTGGGTGATATAAAAAGAAGTATGAATTTTTATATGAGAGGGTTTAATATCCATAATGTGGATTCTTCGCAGTTTTGGTTAAGTCATTTTGGACCAAAGCTTGTAGTTGGAAAAAGGAGAATTCTTTTGATTTATGATTGAAAACATAATTTCTTTATGTGGTAAAATCTTTGTTTTTACCATCGTGTAGCAGCATCTAAGAGACGATATTCAGGATGGACACAATGTACGAGTTGTACATTATTCATGAAAGAGGTTGAAAACATGTTCTCTGTACACAGGTGACGAGATGTGAATTGATGTTGTATGGTGCATAAATGTGCAGGAAAATGTTTGCACTAAAATGGCGATCTTATGATATGAAGGGCATGCGAGTATTTACAGTGAAAAAGACGGCATAGAAGAGTGGAATCCAGAGAGTTGCTAATGCAAGGGAAATGTTTGTTAATAAACTTAACAGGAGCATAAGGTATGGTACATCATTTCGAGAAGATGTTTTTGAATGTTGAAAATTGGATGGTTTATTTATTTTCACCATAAAATAAACCTTGGGAAACATGGATTGCATTTCGACTAAAGACTTCAGTATCATGTGAAATGATAATAGGACACTGATAAGAATGGAGTATGAAAGATAGTGAAGATTTTACATCCTAAAATGTATTAGGGGTGTATGTTTGATGGAGGATTGTATAACTTGAATTAAGTCAAAATATCCAGTATCATAATTATTGGGTCAAGCCTTGAAGTAAAAACAGATGTTAGGGTCAAATGAAAGTTTGGATAGCTTGAGTTAAGATTGAGTTTTTTTTTCCAAGATGAAGAGTTTATGTAAATTCTGAAGTCAAAGAGTCGTAAGCTAAATCAAAGGTCTGAATGTAATTGGGTGCATGATCGGCAAAGCCCGACACCCAAAGAATTGGTCATCGTAACACATGAGTTACTAAAGTGTTGCTTTTAGAAAAGTGAAGCAAGAGGGTTTCCAGAGATTGATTCCAAGATATAGAATCGAAAGAGGTCAAGCGCCGGAAGAAAGCTTGAATTTTTTAATGGCAAGTGTGAGGACTTGCTGAAAAGAGGATTGAATGAAATCCATATGTGAATAGATCAAGTTTACAATGGAGGAGAAGATGATTGTTGATAGTCATTTCCGAAGATCTGATGAAGACCACAGCAGAAGGAAGAAGAAGGAAAATTCCAAGGTAAGTGGCATCTATGAATAGTTGACTGATGAAGATTATGAGAGGGAGAAGGCTGAGATAACAGTTCACCTTGAATTGTTAATAGAATTGTTGCAGAAAAATGTGAAAGACCAGACACATGGTTGGACCATGAGAAATAAGGTAAAGTGGCAGAGACTACATGCAAAGAGGGAACAGCAGGTAAACATACAGTTGGCAGAAGATATGAGGAAGCTTGAACAGATGATGAGGTGTGAAGAACTCAGAGAGGCTGAGTTGAAAATGGAAGTTTCCATTTGTGGCCCAGAACAGGGTAAAATTCTGGGTGAAGAGATCAACGAGGAAGATCTCATGAACTATTGGAATAGTTCGAAAGAATTTGAAGATGTGTTGTTGAGAGAAGCAGATGAGGCTATGAAGCCTTGCATTTTTAAATCTCACATTTTATGTATGTTTGCAGGATGTGTGAGAAATGGTGAGCAGTCTGATGGAACTATCACAAGGATGAAGGAAACTCTTAAGGTGAAGTGTGATGGAGATTGCCTTTCAGAGGAGGAAGGTACTGATTTGTTGCAACAGGAAGAAATCATAAATGAATTCTTGTTGGGGGTAAGACAGCCAGTTGAAGCTGTTATGGAGCAAAAGCATAATGAAAATGCCGAAGAGATATTCCAAGGAGGTAAACAAATGTATTTGTTTAATGAAATTGTTGACAGATTTTGCAATGTGATGAGACAGAAACCGGGAAAACTCAAGAAGATTTCCAAAAGACGAATGAAGCTGGAAATAAAGGTTGTGATAAAGTGCTGGAAATATTTCATATGGAAATCGAGTTCTTGGAACGATGGCCTAAGGAACCTGATGGAGAAGTAAAACTTGCAGAACCTGATCCAGAAGGAATTGCAGTTACTATGCATGATAGGGATGAAATGTTTTTAACATTTATAGAGTTGAATGAATGTTATAACTTTTTAGATAATAATGTAACTGTAGGTACAGAAACCAAAATTAACAGATATGATGTCGAACTCAAAGAAATTGAGCATAAGTTATTTGGCGTTAAGATGGAATATCAGAAGCAGCAAGAAAATTATGTCAGTAGAGACATAAAGGAGACAGAATTATTGATCTAGCAGGATAGAGATGGAAGCAGCCAGCAGTCCAAAAAAAAATCTACTGAAATCCAGAAAGTCGATGATGAGAGATTGGTGCTTGAAGCATCAAAAGAGACAAAAAGGTCTTATCTTTTTAAAACTAATAGTTTGTTGGTGAATGCAGGTATAGCACTGGACGAGAAAGTTGTTGCTATAAAAGCAAAAAAGACTATAGTTGTGATCAAGAAGAAACTCTTGATTATTCTTCACTTCAGAAATTTGAGTGTTCAGCACAGTTCGAGATGAAAGCATTAGACAAAGAGGAATTACTCCGAGGAATTGGGAAAATAAAGTGTTGGAGAAGCCGATGGAATCTGATCAATAGAGTGAGTGATGAGTTACCAAATTGAGTTGATACTTTGAAGGACCAACGGAAAAATAGAGTTTGGAATTCTAGAGGGAGCAATTCATCAGGACTTGTGGTTGTCGCATTGTTACAGAAAAGCGACCGACCTCATAGACAGGAGTCTATGGAAACTTCTCTACATGGGGAGTCTAATGCAAGAGCATCAAGCCAAATTTTCATTATTTATTTGTGTGATTTAGGGGGTGAGATTTTTAGTTATTTATTTAATTATTTTGCTCTTTTTAATTAATAAAGAGAGAAAATATAAATGTGAGGATTTCTGTAAGTATTCCTTAAATAATTAAGGATATGAGTGGAGTTGAATTAGGTAGATAATATAGGGATTAGGAATTCCATAAATGGGACTTAGTTGAGTCCAAAATAAGATAAATCTAAATTAGATTTTAGTTGAGATTTGTGTGGAGGAATTTATGGAATGGAATAAATTCATATTTATGTATAAAAGGGAGGGTTTTTTGAGGATGAAAAACAAGGGAGGAAGTGAGAAATACAGAGAGAGTGAGAAATGGGTTGAGAGCTTTTTGTAAAGGGCAGAGAGCCAAAAGGCCATCCACTGTAATATTTGGCAAAGGAATTTCTTGTATATTTATATATCAGTATATTTATGTTTGTATAAGCTCTCTTTTATTTTTGTACGCTTTGAGGAATTGAAAATGTGTGTTTAATGAAGAGTTTTTTAATGATGAAGGAAGCACAAACGTTTTTATATGCTAGGATCTAATTTAACCCAGTATCCTGGCATCACTATGAAACCGTCATTAAGTGTAATGGCCCTTTTAACAAATGTATAGAGTCCTTGTGAAGCCATTATTCCATGTTGTAGCGACCTACTACGCTGGAAAGTTTAGTACTGTTGAGTTGTTCTGATACACTAGATCTGCTGACATAGATAGTTCGTTGAGCTACCTATTTTGTCACCATTCCGAGTTGTCATCCTCCCTAGAGTCTACATATATTTTCCCAATTCTATAGAGTCTGAATCGTATTTCTATTCAACTTTCTATAGACTTCATCAGTCTCAGTGTACTTCACAAATGTTGGCCTCAACTGAAAAATGTGTTAAATCTCGTGCTGTATGAAGACATCATTGCTAATAACTTCATAAAATGCTTTCCCTGTCATAGTGTTCTTCATGTTTGTATGCTTGGATGTGTCTTTCGAAATATTTGCGAGCATTTTTACATAATCTGTCCTAGGCATCAGCTTATCATTGATAACAAATAAGGAAGGAAATCCCTTTTTGTTCAGTGGCTCAATCCTATTGAAAAATATACTTACTCCAATCTCCAGCTAATGACATCTTTCTTCTAGCTGTGTAACTAGACTCTTCTTGTTCAACACCCTTTTTACCTCAAGTATGGTGGTTGTTCTTTATGCCACTTCCAGATGTTCCAATTCATGGCTGCTTTTAGAATTTAGGAATATAAAGATATTGTTGGTATTTTGGGGCTTATCTCCAAGTTCATCATTTTCTTTTACGATGGAAACTTTCATTGATTCTATTAAATCCCTCTGTTCAAAAATAATTTGAATTGATGGGCATATATCATTCATAGATTCAGTTATATCTAGACAAATGATTTCCCTGACTCTTCCTACCATATTTCCAATGGAAGATTCCTGGAGTGACTTCTGCAAACCTTCATTTAACTTTTTTCTAATCTGCAACTCTATGGCATTTGTTGAATCCTTCCTTTTCATCTGATCTTGTAGGTCACTAACTGTATTTTGCAGCTTTTTAATTTCTTTTCTCTGTAAGGATATGTTCTCCATAGATTTAGCTAACTGCTCAGTGCCTTTACCTGGTGTACCTGTTGTTGATGTAGATTCTTTAATCACTGTAAGAGGGACTACCTATGTGGAATCATGGCCTTAGCTACTTCTTTTGTTGCTCCCTTCATTGGATCTCTAATTGATTTTTGTCTGTCCTTTATCATTTTATCCATCTCGTTCTCCATTTTCTTAAGTTTTTCAGATTGTTCAATGATTAGCTGCATCATTTCTGACTTCTGTGTCTCATCTGCTTCTATCTCCTTGGCCATAGGATATTCTGTCACTGGAATCTTGAGTTTTCTCTTCAAAGAAGTTATATCTGCATTCTTTTTCTTCACCAGTGTTTCTGCGACTACTAGGTTCAATGGATCATACCCAATTTTCATACTAAATCCTCCAGGGATTTAATCTTTGTGTCTTTGGCCATGGAAGAGATCCTTTCCATCTTTAGTTATGAATGTGTGTTAGAAAAAGTAGCCTGCGACTTTGAGAGGCTCGTAGCTGTACTGGTCAAGATGGAAGATATCATCTCTCTTATTTTCTTGTGCATCTCCATTTAGTCTATAGGATGGATATGTTTTATATCAAAATCAAAGGAGGTCTTCTTGTAGTATTTTGTGCCTTTGGGGTGAGAAATTTCTGCTTCCAAGAATTCCATCTTCATTCTTCCCTTATCAGAGTCAAATGCTGATATAAGTCTACTCTAGGATTTGCTTGTTTGTTTCCAAAATTGATTGTATATGCTTGTTTTAAGGATTTCATTCCTCCTTTTGATTTCTTTGAATGTATCGTAGATATCTTCCTCTTTTTGTCCTGCATTGGAGGTAGGATTCTTCACATTTTATTGTTGAAAAGGAACAGTGGTAGAGGATGTTGAGAAAATTGTTTGGTTGCCTGCTAGAGATGAACTTGGTGAATCTCTGATTGTGATGATAGTTTGTTGGTCCTTCTCTCTACCCTTATCAATGTCCATGTGGACTCTGGCCCTCTTCCTTTATTTCATTTTGAACTAATTTGTGGAGGAATCAATATCCATGTCAATTTGATCCTTCCTGGTCCTGTTGCTTCCTATCTCCTTTTCAAGCTCTTTTCCTTTTTCATCTTGTGCTCCTGCAGCTTTTATTTCTTATGGAGTAGGTGTTTTATTTCCCGAATTGGAGATGACCTGCCCTTCTACCTCTTGGAGTGTGTCTGCTACCCATTATTTTTTATTCATATATTGTTCTATCTCCAATATGTGAGTATGAATGTAGGGTGTGGACTTGTTATCCACCCTCTTCTTGGAGATGATCCCCATTGGATCATAGGAACAAGTGAAGCTATGTGTGAACTTCATCTCCTTCAACATTTTATCTACCTCATCCCCTGTTGTTATGATGTTGCTAATGAATGGACCAATCTGTGATTTGATCCTGAATTGTGACTTCTTCTTGGCAAATAAAAAATGCACCTCATCTGAATTTATCATTTGTTTGATATATTCAAGTGCAAATATCCTCATAGAGAGGTACTTGGGTAGTTTGTATGGGGAAAATTCACTACCATAAACCCTAATCTCTATTTAGTTTTGGTAGATCTACCAATCATTTTTCCTAATCTGATCTTTCAACTGCATCACCTTCTTGATTTCCCCACTGATCCTTGGCTCTATGGTACTATTGAGTGCACTGATTGCTGGATGAATAGATAGGTCTAAAGAAATATTGTAGGAATAGTTTTATGTTCCTTCATCAATAAAGTAGTCTGGAAAATCACTGGCTGCTGCTAAGAATCATCATTTAGTTTCGTCATATCGAATTGGAACTTGCTGGATTGAAAACAAGCAAACATGTACACCAACACAGAGGTGTATTTGAATACCTCTTCTGTCTAGAACTTCAGGAACTGATCATAAATTGCATCAGTAAGAAACTGAGCATATTTTAACATAACAGTGGGCTTAGCATCTGAGGAGAGGATAGACAAGAAACCAATCATGGCTTCTCTACCAACTGATCATTGTGATATCCTAACAAGTAAGAAAAAAATAGAGATGATGTGTTGGGTCTTATCAGGGAAGATGGATGATGGATAAGGAGGATTTTTGGTAGGCATGGAGGCATTGGAGGCCATGGAAAGCTCAAAGGTTTTGGCCCTGCTAGTGAAATATAGCTTTTGGTATAAATCTACAAGGGCCTCATATGAAAAAGGGATAGTGTTCTCAACAATGGGGGCATGCATCATCTCTTGAATCGATGCGGCATTAATGTTAAATAAAATTTATCCTATAGGGTTCACCATGACTCTCTGGTTAATTTCATAGCATGATTGACATTTTCTGATTAGCTCAAGGCAGTTATGGGTTCTGGGAAAAATTTAAAAAGGAAATTTGGTCTCCCAAAGGCCTATGTCATCTACTTCTTCAAGGAATTTATCCTCGAGCGAGCAGCAGACATCGAATAAATCAAATTCTGACTTTGTCTCATGGATTTTGTAGTCTCAATTTGCTAAGGGTATGTGATCAAAATCTACCTAAGGGTAGATCATGGGGTTAAAGGGCTCGTGGTATTTCTTGGGAGCCATGCTTCTTCAATGTATCTTCTTATCAACTTGCGATGAAGAATGGGATGACAGAAGGGGGAACGAAGAAATGGAAATTGATATGGATCAGCACTGGGGAAGGGATATGATAGAGGGGGATCGTGACCAGTATTAAACAACAAGGAGAACTGTAATCCGATTCACAGAGATCTGACAACTCTTCTTTGATAAAAAAAATGCCTCTTCAGCAACAGTTTTCATTTTTTCTGATAATACCTATGAATTCAACACCTGCAACGATTTGACAATAACAAATAGAGTAAAATCTATTGTGCTGAATTTTGTCTTTAAAACAGCAATCCGGTGACTGTGGATTTTGCGTGGGTCCGTTCGATAACGGCCCAACCATTTATGGCACAATGGGCTACTGGCGAGAAGAGGTGTAATAGGGTGGAGTGGACAGATGGTGGTGGACGTGGCGCAGCAGCATGGGTAATGATCAAACAGATGCAGCGGTATTGTGAATAGTGGAGAGCGCTTTTCAGAGGGGGTCGTCGAGGGGGTGCGAACTCTTCTCAGTACGACATGTAACTTTCTTGGTGGAATTGAATACTGCCCATTTCGGACCCCCCACCCCTCCTTTGTTAACGTTCGACGGTTGAGGGGGGGGCCGAAAAGCATTGTGGTCCATCCGATATGTGGGGGTGAGCAAAGATGGCAAGGAGTTGTGGGAAGGTTAATGCAGATGTGATGTGGTGATGGGATGTGTGATATGGCAGCGAGGAAAGGGTGACGGGGTAAGGAGGTGAGACCCAACTTACATTGCATCGAAGATTTATGAAATAGAAAATGAATGGCAAGGAATATTTGTGATATGCCGATGCGAAAAGGCAAGGAAGGGGTCCCACCGATATCGCATCAGAATATTTATGAAATATGGCAAGGAATTTTTGCAATATGCCGATGCAAAAAGGCAAGAAAGGGGTCCCACCAATATCGCATCGGAAGATTTATGAAATAGTAAATGAATGGAAAGGAATTTTTTGCAATATGATAATGAGAATTGCGATTTGGGACTTCGAGCAACTTTTATAGGACTTAAAATAAAATCTATACATAAGGCATGCCTCAAATGATTTTGAAATCCAACTTTTTAAAAACATAACTCCCTTTCCACCTTTTGCTTCCATTTTTTCTCCTTGACCTTTCTACCTCCTACCCAAACTACTCATCTAACATTTTTTCTTCTTTTGGAGGGTGCATTTAGACTTGCAGGCCCTGAAACATTTTTCTTTTGAAATTCTAACCTAACCCCTATCCCTTATTTCTCCTATTGGTTCAGATTAAGCTGTTGAACCAATCTAATTTTCTACCTATCTACTGATAAGCCAATATTAAACAGTTTGGAAAATATGTGTTTTCTAACCTATCAACCGAAATTGAAAACTGTCCAACCATGATTAAACTGTATGACTGGACAAACCTATCTAATGAGTAGTGGCACTTGAACTTGCAGCACTTTCAGCTTTATTTCTTTTTGGGGTTTTTTCTTTCTTTTTTCCTTTTTCTCTTTTTATTTTTTTTTTCTCTATTTTTATACCCTCTTTTCTTTTCTTTTCATATATGTTTTTATTTGAAATCATTTGAATTTTGAAAATCCTTTCAAAAATAAAAACTTTGCAAGAAATATGAAGTATCCAGTCACCTTGAGGTCCTATAATTTATAGGGTACTAACATCGGGCATACAATTATCCCTTTTTTGCATCCAGTCATTAAACATGAAAAAGGTACCCCTTGGACTTTTCTTTTACGATGTTTTTTAGACTCCCTAAATATGAAAATATCACCAAGTTTACCATTCTAGACTCGTTAAACCTAATCAGATGGGGAAAATTTTGGACAAAGTAGAGACTCATTCTTTTATACTTTGAAAGAAAATTTGGCAACAACACCTTGAACATGGTGCTCCTCATAAAACTATCTCAAATTTAACCGAACCCTACCATTTTAAGAGTTTAGCCTTCGTATGTCGATGCCCCTGCATTGGTGAAACCTAAAACTCTTTAGTGTTCATGAGTCTAAGTTGCCTAGTAACCTATTTGTTGTGCCTTCTATTGTTCAATGGATCTCACTATCTACTGCTTCATGTATCAACCAAGCCATCATATGCCAAAAATTATTTTCCCATCGTAATTTTGTACCATTTATATTGACTATATTCAAAACGAAACCATCTTTTTCTCATTTCGTGTCAATTGATGTAGGACGCCTCACTGCCTGGATTTTAATAGATCTCTTCCTATCGACTTCAAAATCTTATCTAGGGAGTTGATCCAGAAATATATAAGTACCCTGGGACTTGCAGACCTCACTGATAGGTTACCTTCTATTTGATTGGGATTTTTCATCATTGGCTCCCAGTCGAATGATTCTATGAGTGTTCTACATCAACACCTTTTATTCACACTCGCTAGATTATATTGTGCATCTTAGAGACCATCATCCTTATGTCTATTAATAGTTTTCATCATTGACTGGTAATCAAACAATTTCTCACATGTTTGACTACAATTCCTTTATTCACATGTGCAGAAATATGCAATTTAGAGAAGCAACAACCAAGACCTTGGGTTGAGGCTTACATCATTCAACTTTGTTGCCTCTCCCAAGCTCTGTATATTGTTTTCGGAGATAGCTTATCAGATTGATCCTATCATGACACAAGATTCGACATTTTTTATATCGGTGGAAAAAATGGTCATATCTCTTCCTGGAGAAATCATTTTGATACAGCTACTGAGCATGGGAATGCCTGACTCGGGACAAATATTTATATTTTTATGTTGTTTGTTTCAATTTTTCCTTACTCCTCCAACTCCTCTCACTCTACTACACATTTATAAATTATTTTGGCCATCATCTTAGTCTCTGACCTCATACTTTAGAGGGCATCTATGACAGTACAAATGACCTCCTCATCAGCTCATAAGAGAAGGACACATGGAAGCAATAAATTGACCTAGACAAAGACCTATTTTTCGAAGGTGACGCACCCTAGAGACTGCTAAGCTAAGTTATAACGTTTCCTGACTCTTTAAGGGAGTGTTAGGGCCTAGATTAATGCACTTTCTTGCCTAAGAGGCAGTGTTACCCGTGTTTCATGAAGAAAAGGGGACAAATTCTGCAGTAATTGACTGACATTTCTGGCTTTTTTTCAAGGATTAATTCCAAAAAGCAAGCAACATGTAGTGCAAGCCTCTGATTGGACATTACTTTAAACCTAAATAAGCATCCAAAGAGGGAAAATCTAGGAAAATCATGGAAACATAATGTATTTTTCCCTATTCTAACTAATGGTAAAAAATGTCAAGGTTGATCCTCCAAAACTCTTATAAATTGGAGGTTATGGCTCATTGTCAAGGGTCAAAATGTTGATTGTGTGAGGAGAAAAATTTTGTTGGTGAGTGTGTGGTTTCATGGTTGGATTGTTTCATTGAGAAAATTTGGCCTAAACATTGTCACACTTGGATATTGAGGAGAGATGTCTTGGAGTCAAAGGACTAAGGGAAGCTTGACCAAACTAATGGTTGTAATCTTCCTTCTTTGAATAATAGAACTGCCTCTATTTTGTCCACTTGGTTTCTTATTGATGCATCTATTGTTTATTTGTTTAAGATACATGGTTTATTGTTTGATTATATACTTTTTTTATTGTTTGTTGTGATAATATTGTGAATATTACGCTAGTTCATTGTTTTTTCGTAGGATTTGGACTTGGAGCCAGTGAGGAAGATTTCTACCACACTGCATTGTGTTCTCCAACATATCTTCCTTATACATCGAGGTAATCCTTCAATAATTCACTTTTTCAATCAAGCATCAATATGAACATGCATGTAGTTTCTTTGTGAATGTTGCATCTAATCTGACTATCCACCTTGGGTCCCGAGAAGGCCCAAGAGGGATGTTATTCCAGCTACCACCTATTCATTTTACCCCTAAGCAACTTCATGTTCCTTAATGGCTTTAATTTTGTTAGGGTCTACATTAACACCCTCCTGAGATACAATATGACCCAAATATTGCACCTCTTGTACTCCAAAGAAACATTTGGAGGATTTTGCATATAATTGTTTCTCCTCCAATAGTTATAGCACCCAGTCAACATGGCGAACATGGTCCTTCCAAGACATGTTGTAGATTAGTATATCATCAAAAAATACTATCACAAAGTTTCTAAGGAAGGGTTTGAAAATGGAATTAAACAACCCTTGAAATGTAGAATGTGAATTGTTAAGGCCAAAAGGCATAACCAAAAATTCATAATGACCCTCATGAGTTTGAAATGATGTTTTCAGAATATCTTTAGTCTTCATTATAATTTGACTATATCTTGAACGGAGATCCAACCTGGTAAAATATTGCTCCATGTAATTCAACCAATAATTTATCAATCACAGGAATGGGAAATTTTTCTTTAATAGTGATCTTATTGAGTTCCCTATAATCCGAGCACATGGACCATGATCCATCCTTCTTGTGCACCAATACTACTGGAGCAAGGAAATAACTTTGACTAGGTTGAATTAAACCAGCCTCTAACATTTCTGCAATCCTACATTCAATTTCGCTCTTTTGGACATAAGGATATCTGTAAGGCCTGATGTTTGGAGAAACACTTCCTGGAATCAAGTGAATAGCATGATCATGATCATGAATAACTAGGAGTACTCTGGGAGTTTCAAACACCTTGGAATGATTTTCCAAGACTTTTTTGAGATCTGGAGAAATAGATTATTTTGATGTTGGAACTTGTAGTGAGAATAATTGTCCAATTACACCTCATTGTTCTTTATTTAGAAGCTTTGCCATGACATTATAGCTTATTATGTTTCCCGACTTCCCTACGATACCCTGTAATTCAACTTCCTTTCATTCTGAAAAAATAAATAAATAAATAAATAAAATAAAATAAAATAAAAAAATTCTTGAAAATTAAAAGCTATTGTCCCTAAAGATTGTAACCATTGTACTCCAAGTACAACACCATCACCTGCCATTGGAATGGAAAGCAATGGACTGATGAATACATATTCCCCCATGGTTAGCTTGATATTATGGAATTTTCCAGATCAATTTATAGTTCCTCCATTTGCAACCATCACTTGACACTCTGGCTCTAGGTATAGGAAGCAATTCAATTCCTTGGCTACCTTACAATGAATAAAATTATGCATACTACATGAATAAATCAACACTATTAAGTTTTTCTTCTTGATATGTCCTTCTATCTTGAGAGTTTGAGGAGTGGTAGTTCCTACCAATGCATTACAGGATATGGTCGAACTCATTTCTTCTTTCTCTAGGTTTGGTTCATGGTGTATATCCTCTTCTTTTGAATTTTCTTGTTCATTATCTTCCTCCTCTTAACAATCTATGTAAAATAATTTATTCTCATCACAATTATGACCTTTAGTGTATTTTCTATCACAACTATAGAAAATCCCTTTTTCTCTTTTTCTTCCAATTTTTGTGGTGTAAACCTTGTAGGTTGTGGAATTTTAGGAGTAGCGACATTTCTATCTTTATAGATGTGAGTAGTATGATTCCTTGTCGCCATAATTTTACTTTCAATTTTTCTTGCCAACCTGAATGCCTTCTCCAATGAATCAGGTTCCCAAAGGAAAACCTGATTTTTTATATTATCCTTTAAAGTCCCTATGAAGACATCAATCCTGTGTACCTCTAGAATATCAGTTACCCTTATATTCAATTTTTGGAAGTCCTCAATGTGCTCCACCATTGAACCCTTTTATTTTAGAGTTATCAATTGGCTAAAGAAGTTTTTTCTCTTTGTATCTTCATAATGTGCTATCATTTCCTCCGTAAAAATTGACCAAGTGACAATTTTTTTACGAGATCAAAGCCATTGATACCATAAAAATGTATTTTTCTCTAAATGTAAAGTTGAAATGCATACCTTTTGTGTGTTTTTCACATTATGGAGATCAAAATATTTCTCCATATGTATTATCCATGTTACAGGATCCTTTCCATCAAACTTCCTCATATCGACCTTTGGAATATGGTGGGTCTTCAATCCAACATCATAGTTTATGAAATCACAATTAAAATTTATATTGTTATCATCATGAGCTTCCTCTACTACCTTTTCACCATTAGGAATAATTTCCTGTATCAAATTTTTCAAACCTTCCTTCAAACCTTCCATGTTTACATTTATATCATTCTTCATGTCTTCCATGTTAGCTTCCATGTCATCCATCTTAGTTTCCATGTAATCCATATTAGCTTCCATGACATTCTTAAAACCATCTGTTGTCCTTTGAGATGATTGTGGTCAATAATCATGCCAAATCATCTAAAATGTTTTTTTGTGTTTTGAAATATTTGGAGGACCAATGCATAAGATAGATTTTAATCAAACATTTCAGGTTTTTAACTCTTGCATATAATATCAATAATTGTAAGCAAGGGTTTCTTTTCATCCCATACAATGATTAAGATTTTATGATTTCGATTAAGTGGACTTATGTAAGAGAATATGATTATTAAATATTCAGATTGAATTATTCAATAAACCATAAGTTGGAAAAATTTTAAACAATGTTTAAAAGTTCAGTAAAATATATCTAACATCACCAAGATACTGACAATTTATTGATAAAAGGGACTTACATTAACAGATTGTCAAGTAAAGCATTCTTTAGAATAATTATAACTTCAAGAGGAATTATAAGGTTGCTGAAACACATTCAACCTCACCTAGTTATCTTGATAATAATTAAATATATGAAGAAACAAAATGACTAAAAATTGGATAACTCACAGAGAAGACAGAGTTGTATGAGATAATTTTAGAATCCTGCTTGTATTATTGATGATCAAAAAGACTTGCATAATTTCTGCTTTACAAAATGTGCTCATCCAAGGGTGCAACCCTTAATAACTCGATCTAAGAGTTATTTATATAATTAACAAAAATTTAGAAATATCTTAACTGATTTTCAATAATAGGATAAGAAGAATAAAAGGAGACAAATAGATGGAGTCTCTCTGTTTTTCTGGAGGTTGTTGATGATTCGGCTCTTTTTTGGTGAAATTTGTTGCTGACTTGTCCTTTTTCGTCTGAAGTTTTTTTTGACTTGCCTTTTCAGAATCTGATGTGTTGGCATGCTGCAAAATTAATATTTCACCCAATTGTTTCACAAAAATTATCCCACTAACCTTCACTTGGGATTTATACATTCATCATTTTCCTAAATATTTCATCCACTTCAGTGAATTTGTCAAAATCTAGTTTTTGGATGAATAATTGTTTGATTTCATGTTGAATGATCAAATAAAACTGTAGAGCTTAAAGAAAAGTTATGCCTATAATGTGACCTTTGATACCTGCAAACTTTGATTTGTCTATTGCAATTGTATATAACTTTTTGCAATAATATTTTCACTTGACCAACTTATCATCTAATCCAACTAGACCTGGCAGACCTTTATGATTTAAAAAAATAAATTAGTATGAAACCTTTGAACAATAGCATTTAAGGCTTCACACTTGGTTTGCAACTGGTTGATCAAGTTACTTTTCTGCAAAACCTTCTTTATCTCCAAAATGGTTGCAGTCCTGTCTGAGATATTGATTGCTTCCAATTCCTCCTTTTTATTTAAATTAAGAACCTTGGTCATATCAGAAGCTTCACTTGGCTTCTGTTTGAGATTATCCTTCTACTCTTAAACTGTTGTTCTTCATTTTTTGATTAGTTCCTACTTCTCAAAGATGATCTATATAGATGGCCATATTTCAGTTATGGACTCACTGATGTTTTCCCAAATACTCTTCTTGGCTTCTCCTAAATTTGATGCCATCAGAGATTCACTTTCCAATTCTTTATTTCTAAGTTCCAACTGATGAGTATTTTGCACTTCCTTTAGATACAAAGTATCATTTTTAATCTTTTGTGACTCAAGAAGTTGAAACTTTTGATGTAGCTTCTCATGTGATTGCTTCTGAGTGGCCAAATCTTGAGCCAGTTGTGCTGCATCAGTTATGTTCAAGGCTGTTGAGGGTTCTTCATCTGTAGAAGATGTTTGAGTTGGTAAAGTAGGATCAATATTCACTTGGAGTGTTGATTTCTCTTTCAGTAATTCTTCAATTTGTTCTTCCATTTTTCTAATCTGTAGATTTTGATCAATGATTAATTAAAGCATTTCCTCCTTGTCAGATTCATTTTGTGCCATCTCTTTAGCCTGTGGGTCTTTAGTTGAGGGTAGCTTGAGTTGTTTTCATAGAGCATCAATATCTACATTTTTCTTCTTGATGATTTCTTCATCTGCCTTACAGTTCTTAGGATCATATCCCACTTTTACTACAAGTTCTTCCAATGTCTTTATCGTGTTTTCTTTAGCCAAAAAATATAATTTCTCAATATTTAATTGGGATTTCATATTTGACAGTGCTACTTTCGATTTTGAAAGAGACATAGTTGTTGTAGTCATGGTTGAAAATAGCATTTCTCCTGACTTCTTGTGCATATCCAGCTGGTCAATTGGATGTATGTGTCTTGTATCAAATGTAATACAGACTTCTTATACTCATCATGTGTCTTTGGAAATGGCATTGTTGCTTGCAGAAAGGCCATCTGCATCCTGCCTTTCTCACTGTCAAAGGTAGTGAGAAGCCTGTGTTGTGATGTAGATGTCTGTTTCCAAAATTGGTTGTAAACATCTGATTTTAGTGCTTCATTATTTTGCTTGATTTCTAGAAATTTGGAGAAAATATTATGCTCTTCTGAAGAGCATGCATTTGAATGCTGGACAATTTCTAGTGGCTCTCTTGCAGGTGATGTTGATGGAGGAGTCTGAGGAACATTGGTGGATGTGGAGACTTCAGTCTCTCCCAAATCTATGATCTTTGGTTGTTTATCTTCTAAAATCAAGGAAAAAGTAAGCTTTGGTTTCTTATGTTGTAAGATGAATTCTTTCATAATTTACTTGGAATGTGGTGTCTCTTCTCTGGCCCTTTTTTTTTGTTTACTGTCAAGCACTGGTGTTTGTACATTTGAAGTATAAATTACTTGTTCATCTACTTCTTGTAAAGTACCTTCTACCCATTCATCCTGGTTCATGTATTTCTCTATTTCTGCTCTGGAGGTATGAGTGTAAGAGGTTGTCTTGAGTTCAACCCTCAGAGTAGAAATAATGCCATGGGGGTCATATGACCAAGTAAAACTTGATTGAAAACCCATCTTCTTTAATATTTCATTTTCATCCGTACCAGTTGCTCTGGTATTACAAATGAATGATCCAACATTGGACTTGTTTTTAAACTGGGATTTCTTCTTTCATGAAACAAAATGCAATTCATCCATATTTAACACATGTCTTATGTAATCTAAGGATAAAATTCTCATAGGCACATATTTTTTAAGTTTTTATGGTGGAAGCTCATAGCCATACACCCTGATCTCTGTATAATTCTTGTATAGATACCAATCACTTCTTTTTGCGTGTTCACTGAGGTGCCGAATTATTTTAATGTCTTCTCCAATTCTCAGCTCTGATGAACTGGTAAAGAGATGCCTTACTAGATGGATTAATGAGTCTATGAATTCTGAGAAAGAAGTGGTTTTTGACGAAGCTCTAACCAATTCTGTCCAGCGAATCACTTATTAATTCACTCCCTGTGCGTCCTTCTTGTTGAAGTGAATGGGAAACATATCTGCCTACTGAAACAAAATCATATGAATAATCACAGAAGAATAATTAAATGCTCCTTGTGTGGTGAATTTCATGAATTTTTCATGTATAATATCAGCCAAGAAATGGTTGTAATTGTACATAAACAATGGTGATTTTTCAATACTGAAGATAGATAACAAACCTAGGATGGGTTCATCAACAGTTTCACCATTTGGGTATCCTAACAGATAAGAAAGAAGGGAGATGAAGTGTTTGGAAGCTACGGGAAATATGGAGGATTCATATGGGGGATTTCTCTTTGTTAAATATGCATCCTCAGGTAGGAATATGTCAAATATTTGGGCTCTCTGGGGGAAGGATAATTTATGATAAAGATCCATAACAGCAGCAGGAGAGAAATAGGATAAAGAGTCAGAAGGAGGGATGAGAAGAATATTCTTAATGGTTTCAAGGGATAAGGTGATTAGAACGTTCCCATTCTGAGCAACCACTGACCTGGTTATAGGGTCATACTGCTTCTGACACCAGGCAATTAGATCTTGGAATGGGTGAGTTTGAGGGAATGCAAACAAAGGAAACATAGACTCCCAAACCCTGATAGGGTTTGGGTTATGTAGGTGCTTTTGTTTTAGCCACAAATGTAGCTCATAGAAATCAAATCCATAGTGACAGTCAGTAATTTTAAAATAGGCGTCGGCTAGGGGTATGAGGATGAGATTGACTTGCAAAGTTACAGGAATGTCTTCTGCAACAGATTTGGAAACTTTAGGAATGACCTCGGTAGCTGGATGAGTGACTTCAGATACGACCTCTACAACACTGTCGACATTCTGGATTTCTTCTGTCACTCGTTTCTTACCTTTACCCTTAGGAGTCGTTTGTTTCTTGGTTTTGGCCTTAGGTGCCATACTTGACTTGTACAGACTAGTATAGCACCTTTAAACTCGGGTTACAGAAACAATGAAAGGGTTTCGGGAATATGGAGGGCGATTACAGAAACGACAACTCGTTGTAAAATTAAATGGAGGATGAAATCAATTTGAAGGCGGAGGTAAAGTAATGAACGGTAAACTATTGGAAATTTTATAGACTAGACTTTGGGTTTAACAGTCGTGGCTAGCATTCAAATGAGGTTTAACTATGTAACGGTGTGATTAACGGTCAAGGAGTGAATTTATTGGCTAACAGGATGATTAATGGGTATAATGGAGTGTTAGGGAATAACGGATAAGTGACGTGGAGGGATATGACTGATTGGTGGACGAACAATTGTGGCGCAGGAAAACAGTCGTGAGCGTTGAAAACTAAAGGTGGATTGCGGGGGTGGTACCTCTCGGTTTCCTGTTTTAGGTGGAGGGGGCATGAAGGCATACAGTGCTACCACGTTGCGGAAAAGGGCGGCCATGAAAACCAGATTTTGAACCTACCCCCCCTCACGTTAACAAGAAACAGGCGAAGGGGGTGCGAAGTTAATCTCCGTCGTAGATCTGAGGGGAACTCGAGATCTACCATCGAAATTTGGAAGAACTTTATTCTCCATCTACTTTCATCTCTTTTTCGTATTGTGACTTTATAATAAAATCCATATGCACACACACACACACATATATATTCCCAATGGGAAACATGCAGCAATATTAAACAATATTGAAGAGAAATAACTCAGTTCATCTAAGTAAGAGTAGGAGGCCAATATGGAGGCTCATTATTTACATGTACATCAGAAAAATATATGAATAAGATAGCTCATGAGATTTACAACAGGAAATAGAAGACTTTAATGGAAGAAAATCCTCAAAATGAGGTGTTGCAACCATGTATTACAACTGAAAGAGCTTAAAAGCATTATTTTTATTAGCTGCAACTATTGTATATTACACTTCAGATATAGAGAAGATCTATGTACAAAAATTTAGATCTATATCAGATCTGTACACTAGATAGGCTCTTCTTCAATTCCCCTTTGGGGTTTTCAACAAATCTTGAAGTACAAGGAGTAGATCTGAGATCTAATGTTGCAGATCTGCAGAAATATTTAGAAAAACATGAATATTCAGATCTGATCTGATATATTCAATATGATTATCCCCTCCAATTGGATCTCAAATTTGAAGGGCATATCCCCAACAAATAAAATTCACTCCTCCAGAAAGTGTGCCAAAAGACCCTGCAACTATACCCTTGCAAATAACGCGGTACTGGAAGGAAAACTACGTTGTAGGCTCTAGAATATGATTGGCCTCAAGCCAAGATCTGAAAATGTAGCTCCAATCATCCAATACTCTCTTACCAATGGGATAGAAGCCTTCCCCCCTGAAAAGAGGCACTAGATTGGCCTAGATCTTAGTAGATCTAGCCTCCACTTGTTGCAACTTACAAAGACAACCAAAGCCTCAACAAGATATGTGTTGTATTTGGAAGAAGAGCTTGGCCAAATGCCTGATAGTGGATAAGAAATGAAAACTCTTCCAAGAGGCCTCTCAAGGAAAGAGGTGGGATTCCCGATCAGGAACACCCAGTGCTAAACAGCACTATTCTCTGCTAAATAGCAAGGAGAATAAGAAATATCTAAACAAACAAAATCTTCAGAAATAACATAATCATCAACAACCTTCTCATGTTTTCCTCCTCCTCCTTTTATAATTTTGAGAGCTTGCAAAACCCTAAACCATCTCAATGAAATAGCTCTTTTCACATGAGCCACCTCCAACTAAAACTGCGTTGTGCCTCATTGATGGCCACTCCTCTAAGACAGTGTTGTTGATTTTTTCATGGTTGACCCAATCAAAACATTCATCCCCTTTCACACCTAAGGGTGCTCATTTAGTTAGCCCAGATTTAGCTTTGTTCACATGTGGCATTGATCTATTTGTTGTTTTAGGAGTTTTTATTGTCGTCCTTTACACATTTATTCATACAACAGAAAAATGAAACAAAAATAAATATTCCCATTAGCTTGGGCTAATTAGGAATATTACATTCCTCCCCTCCAAAATGTTGATTTTCCTCAAGCAACTGATAGGGTGAGTGCTACAACACTTCTCCTCCTCCATTGCTGACACCATCATGAATTAAGCTTCCTCCATAAGCTAAGTGTTCACCAATCCAACCCTCCATGAATTGTTCCTCCAAATTCATCATGATATGTACATAGTCCATCCCACAAGGAGTCAATAACTCAAATGAAACAAACATGGTTGAACCAATGCTCTCCCTGAAACATGTAGCATAAGGTACATAGAGACTCTCCATCCCATGTGGTACATACATGCCTCCCATCCTACCTCCATACATCCCCATAAAAAGTACAAGTATAGCATCAATGTATGGAAGAAAAACTACATACATACAAACAGAAATTTGAGCATGTGGAGGTGGGTCATAGTCCCACATATGGTACCAACACAGTGCATCTCCTGCCTACATCAGATCGAGGTATGGTAAGTGGTTTTCCCACCACTTACTTGTTTCCCATGTTATCTCACTATGGCTGAAAGTGTGAGATATGTTTTGTGCCTTTGGGAAGCACCCATCATGATGGAAAATCTCCCTTTGTTCATCAAGGGAGTGGCCAAATTAAAAAATTTGTGTGGCCCAAAGTTTGCCATAAGATTTACATGATGTATCACTCCTCCTTGGAGTTGGCCCGCATAAACATGGTGAAAGAATATGTACAAGCAGAAAATAAAACATGCTTTACATGATCAGCCAAGTGATGTTAGCTTTACATGATCAGATTCTTGGTGAACAAGACTATGTTGTTGGGGAAGATCTACAGATGTATATTGTTGTTCCAAGAATATGATTTTGAAGTAACATTCAAACCAAGATGTTTGAATGTAGTACCAAATCATCTGTCCAGGATTGAGATAGCAGAGGAACCTCCGAACATTGAAAAGGGGCTACCTAATCCATAGCTTTTCGCGATAAGGGTTGCAGATGATCACTTCGTAGATGAATAGCCCCTGTGGAGTGTACTACATAGCAAAATAAAGAGTTCTTAGTTAAGGCAGCTGATTTTTCTTTGATTGTGGGAAATTTATATAAGATGGGGCCCGTTAGATACTGCGCAAGTATGTCCCTAAGCATGAAATACAAAACATTTTGTTAGAAGCACATGGAAGAGTTTTTTTAGGACACTACGCAGGAAATACCACCGTGCAGAATATTTTGAGGGTAGGAGTATGGTGACCCATGGTGTATAAATATTCAAGGGAATATTTCAGTTCCTACAATGTATGTCAAAGGACATGAATACTATTGCAAAGGGATGAAATGGAACTGCATCCCCAAGTTACCTTGTAGGCATTTGATAATTAAATGATCAACTTTGTGGGACCAATTGATCCACCACGAAATAAAATAGGTACATGGTACATCATCACCACGACAGATTATCTCACAAGGTGGGTTGAGGAACAGTCGGTGAAGAATTGTAGCACAGACACGACTGTGAAGTTTATTTTTGAAAAACATTTGTCAAGATTTGGTTGCCCAAAGATTTTAATGACTGATAGAGGGTCTCATTTCTTGAACAGCACTATTGAATCATTGATAGAGGAGTTTTGAATGCATCACCGAAGTGTACATTGTATCACCCTCAAGAAAATAGAACAGTCGAAGCTTTTAACAAAATTTTGGAGAATTCCTTGACTATGGTATGCAACGTCAACATGGATGACTAGGATTTGAGAATTTCTGCAGTATTATGGGCATATAGGACTATCTGTAAGAATTTGATGGGTCATACTCCATTTAGATTGGTGTATGGATAGGAAGTGGTGATGTCAATGGAGTATATTGTGCCTATTCTCAAAATCGCAGTAGTCACAGATATGGAGGACAAAAATATTATGGAGGAAAGATTGGAACAACTGCTTGCATTGGAAGAAGATCGATTCATCATTGGATTTCACCAACAGGTATAGAAGGAGAGGAAAAAGTAATGGCATGATAGGCATATTAAGCAGAATACTTTCAAGAATAAAGACTTATTTATTTTGTATGTCAGTAATTTCATGAAGTTCCCGGGTAAGCCGCAAATGCACTGGTTAGGACCATACATCGTCAGGAATATCTCGTATGGTGGCGCAGTTCAGCTTGCAAAGCTTAATGGTGAACTATTTCCTAGACGCAACAATGGAAGTAGGTTAAATTTATATAGGGACGACTTTGTCCCTGGGGCTTCACATTGACTATATGGCTGGGGAAGAGTCTTAGTGCTACACGCAGTTGAAATAGAGCACGGGACTATAAACTACTCTGTGAAGGAAGGCTTCATCGAAGCAGAAGTGTTGCGCGATATGTAGCAAGATGGCGTAGTTGGAGGAAACCATGTTGAAGGAGGAAAGACTATGACACAAAGGAGGGTATAATGAAGCTCATACATAATATGATTGTTGGTGTAGCAACAGTTGATTTGACAGGGAATTTTTCGTTGAAGGGAGCAGGAGAAATGCATTTAATGAGCATATATGGGAAAATATGCTGCCAAATCCACATTTATGAGGCAAATATGAAGGGGATCATGAATTTTTAATTTCAAATTTGTTATAAATCTGGCATCCCACTCCACATTTGGACACTTTTCTTTCTGAAAATTAGACTTGTCAATTTATGCCTGAGAGATAACCGAGCGTTTCGCTGCCTGTCGGATTGGAGTTTTGAAGTGCTTGCATAGGCAATGATTAAGGAAGGACTATTATACACAATGACATACACAATGACTACTACGCCACCAGTGAATTTCCTGATGACTACTTTCATACCCAGTGAATTTAACATGGCCAAGGGAGGTCGCCTAGGAAATATTTTTGCGAGAAGGATAGCGAAGAAACCCGCTTGATTCGACGATCACCTAGAAATAGGATCACCAAGAATGTCGAACTAGAGAGAGCGGGGATAGGCGAAGCAACTAGTGGGTAAAGATTAGAAAGAATATGTTTGGAAATTCAGTCTATTGAAAGAGAAAGTTTGGACCTATCTCAGAAGTTACCATATATGCCATTGAGGAATTCGTATGACGAAGCCTAAGGACCAGTAGCAAGAATTTAAGATATTTACGCCATTGCTACCGAAGAAGCTGACGGAGGGAGATCCATTGGAAAAAGTTGCACAACTGCGCATGGAAGAATAGGATTTCAATGATCGCAGTAAATACCCCTAGTTTGATTCGAGAAAGTGCCTGTAATCAGTTTATTACGAAGCCTCTGGAGTGACAAGGGTAGAGCCACTTAGGTGTGTAGCAAGACTTTAGCAATCATGGATGTCGAACATGCTCTAGCTTCCTCATTTCGGGTGTAGCAACATCAATACCATTTGTGTGTGATATTTGTTGGCCCTCATACATGATGGATGTCTTTGGCTGGGTGAGAGAATCGCCATCGACTAGATGCTCATCAAAAGAATCATTGCGCTTCCTTGCCAAGGATTGAACCTCGTTGATGCATTTTCCGGAAAATACCAAGATAATAATGTGGTAGACAAGATGAAGAAATACAATGGCCTCGCAAAGGATCTCGGGAGTACGCTATAAACTCCATTAATAATCCTTCGGTGCGCTTCACTGCACATATTCTAGCAGGGAAGATTATGCGGAAATGTCGTGCATAGGAGGTATCAGCACCAATAGTATCTTTGGATGCACAATGTACCAATAGATTCCAGTACAATTGGGTTGGGTATTTATGAAGAAAGTTTCTGGATGATTGTAAAGAAGCTTAGGAGGAAGGTAAAAAATTCCACTATGCATAGTTATTTCTCTTGATTGCACTAATGGCATGGAAAAATCCAGATGAGTCACAGTTCCCCACTGTGGACCCGGACATCTCCGAGGCTGCAAGATATGCCTTGCTATGGAATTCAAAGGAACCTACGTGTGCAATGGAGAATAAGTTATTTTGGCTAGGTTTTGAAATGAGTCTATGTATGGTGATCAATCAGACGCCATGGCTATCACTAAGTATTTTTGAATAATATCTCCAAATTGCCAATTTTAAGGCATATTTTCACCATGTATACATTTGGGAAAGGAAGGATCTTAAAGAGGTATGGTACGAGCTTCCAGACTTGGTAACTGAGGATGGCATTGTGCACATTGTAAGCCAATGGCCAAGTGACTAGTTAACTCCATCCACGGAAGGGGCGGAGACAGAGCAAGAAGGAACCAGTGGAGCGAAGAAAGATACCACAACTAAAATAACTAGGAAGCCATCCGGCAGGAAAGACAAGAAAGTCATTTTTGAGACTGTGAAGGAAAGTGAAAAGGAAGCGGAGATAGATACCGAGAAGGATGAGCAGGGGACTAGGGGCAGCAATCAGGGTGGCGATGACCCGTTTGTTAATCCAGAGTACCCTGCCTCCCATTACATTCTCAAGAGGCGGAAAAAACGCAATGGAGAAGGTGCGCAGAAGAAGATGAAATCAAATAATTCAACTGGAGGAGAGTCAATGGTCCTCACTGAGGGGGACTTCGACTAAATTGGTGATACGGTACGGCACATCATCGAGGATATCTAGGGAAACAATGAAGATCAATACAAGGGCATATTTTTAGAGGTTCACAAGGGTCTCGAGGATTTATGGATGCAGACAAGTGCAGTTCAAGCGAGCGTGTTTCAAGAGAGCACGATTCAAGCAAGCGTGGAACCAGCAAGCGTGAGTAAAGAAAGTCCAAAATTGGTAGTTACCTCTAAGCTTTGCACTCTGCAAATTCCTGCAGGAGCATTATATTTTTACATTGTCGAATATCGAGCTCACGCATCACATTGGCATAGTACTAGGTTGAACCTTGTAGCACTCCCAATTAAAGTATTGTACCCACAAGGGAGTCATAGAGGAATTGCAAATCCATGAACATAGATCATTTTTGGTCATCCAGGATGTCAAGTAGGATAGAAAGTGGATGGCCAATGAAAAGAAGTAGGCCATGTAGGATCGAGATGACGCAGTTATGCACAGGCAGCGGTTGGAGGAAACAATCACTAAAGTTTGCAGCGAACTCCCTGACCTCCAAATTCATGTTGAGGCAACGTCAGAAGAGAAGATCAAGAAGCTTCCAATGGTATTCAAAGACTCCAAGGCAGAAATAGACAAGGTAAATATTGAGCTTCAAATGTAGATCATTGAGCTGCAGATGAAACTACAGCCATCTACTCCACCAAAGGTCGAGTAGCGTGGAAGTGGGTATTAAGGCCATCGTATACAGTGCTCAAAACCACAGTCAGGGCTGAAAACTAAGTGTTGATGATTTTGTGGAAATCCTGAGCCCTAATTGTGGAGATTTTTATGTACAAAAAATTGGGCAATGTGAGAGAGTAGCAACGGCTCGATCGAGATCACGGTTACAGTGAGGACCTTAGCACGAGCACATCGTTTTCTTGTCTTCGGGAAGGCAAGTTGTTCAAGTACGAGATTAATCCATTTTGCGGTGGAAGGAATATATTATCACCACCCGAACGCAACCTTGGGAAGCAGAAGCCAATAATCTATCATAGACTGTGGATAGCCAGTTGAAAGTGCTATGATATACCCAGAGAGAAATTGTTCAGAAAATACCAGGGCCAGCTACAGAGAAGTTGCTTAACGAAGTACATGAGGTCGAGAATCAGTGCACCAAGAAAATTCATCCATTGAAGGATGCATTAAGCAACATCAAAGCAAAGACTCAGGGCATGCCATCGGAGTGACTCGGAACGAGTCACATCTTTGTGTTGGGGGAATGTTGGACAGGGTACCCCTATGTCTAAGTTTTGATAAAGAATCCACATTTTAAGGAGAGGAGCGTGATGCGCATAGATGTATAAGAGTCATAAGGTCTTTGGGGTGGGTAAAATACCCTTATTTTGTAAAGGGATGGGAAAATTTTGGATACTTTGAGCTTTTCCCAGGGTTTTTGTACCATGGTATTGTAAAAGTAAAAATGATATAAGGAGTCTAGGGATAACTCTTGATGATATATAATTCATATTAATGTCACTGTTAGATCTAAATTAATTATTTATTCTGTTTTTTTGTTTGAAAGAGATGCTCCTGTATTTTTTTATGTGGAGACCTAGGGAATTCTGCAGCTAAGTTCACAAACCCCTGCAGTTGTGCGCGCAAGGAAATAGGTGTTGTATTGGGAATATCTGAGCTAATAAAAGAATAATTTGAAGACAAATATGTGTACTTTACTTGTATGATTGCATTATTTATGTTTTATGAGTATTCATGCTAGATCAGGTTTTTAACCTACAATTGCATCGTGAAGACTTGAATATGGTTCATTATGATGATTAATGCATGTTAAGGTATAAAAGTGTAGTATGAAAAGTAGTTAAGTAGAATTTTTGAACAAGCCTTAAAGCCACACTCCAGAGTCCCTCTGGATGCTGAACCTGGTTCTAGCGTCCCCTAATATTGCCTCAGGTGAGAAATTGTTCTACGTATAATAACATTGCTGAAAGGGCCGGTAATAGAGGGTTTTTTTGGTTCTTGTAGCCATCTCTGAACTTGGGTCTATACCCCCTCAATCCAACACTAAGCTCACTATTTCTGAAAAGGGAATTTTTTCTCTAACTCCGCCAAGCTCATCTCGACACATAGTGAACCTGCAGAGGTTTTGCGAAAAGGTTTATCCTTTCAACATGCGGATTTTTCTGAGCTTGTCCCTAATTGCCAATTTCCTTGCATAACTACCATTTTCAAATAGCTCAGTGAGGTTCTTCCAAATATCAAAGGGAGTCTCCTTTCCATGTAAATTCTAGACTATGTGGTCACTCACACCCTCTATGATGATCCTCCTGACTTTTGCAGTATCATTCTTCCACTGAGCTAACTATTGTGCATCCGATGTTGTTGCCCTTGGAATGTCAATTTTGGTGTACTCCAGCACACCATTATCATTGATTATTGCTTCCATCCTATTCTTCCATGCTATGAAATTCGAGGTTCCCTCAAGGACATACTCCAACCTCAATCCCTTGAAAGACATTTTCTCGCATGGAAGAAAATTACTTCATTGAATCTGAAAATTGAAACATATGAAGGAGAAGATCTAGTGGTTTGTTTATAATGTGATTTTTTCTCTTATACCATGTAGAAATTAATAGAAATTTTCTATTACTGATGAATTTAAACTGAATTCAAACTAAAATCAAGGGATTACAAATTTCCTCTACTATTCAATGGATCGGAAATCACAATTTAGAAACACGTGAAACCATTAAAAAACCACAAGAGCATAATGATTTACAGGGGAACCCAGCTGGGAAAAACCACTCCATTGTTTTTCATTAATCATATGAGAATGAGAAACTATTACAATGACTTGCTTCGATCTAAAGCACACCCTGCATTGTAAAAATGTTCTCTTGCTGACTATCTTGCTCTGGCCGACACTCAGCCAATTTAAGGCCCTAGCTTGCTCCTATTTCCCTGCACAATTCTAGAGGAAATTATCTCTTAAAATATAGTAATTTTCTCCCATTTTGTTGTGCAATTTCTAAGCCTGTACACTCAACTAGTATACAATTGATAATTACAATGTGTCTTTTCCTCCGCTCTAGCTAGGCAATTCATGCATGTATGGGATATTTTTAGTTTCTTGTCTAGTTTAACTAAGAGATCGTTGATTTAACAACATTTATACTACTCAACTGACCTTCAACTAACTCAACTAGGTACTTGAGCTCAGTTAACTGAGTCAAACTGAAAATAAATTAACTAGATTGCTAAATTTTAAAAATCACTACATGCACAACTCTACTTCTAGCCTATAACTTTAATTTATTGAGTAAACTATTAGAAAAATCCATGTCACACAAGTTAACTACAATCCAAGTCATCCTCCTAATGTGGAAAATCGAATTGCTAAATTTTACCAAGGCACGAGTCAAATTTAGCATTTCTTGCTACATTTCTAATAGGGAGAGCTTGAAGGTTTGGGCCTTCAGTGAGACAGTGGTGGCTTTCATATTCATGGTGAATCCTTCAGGTGGTGGCCTGAGAAATTGGGAGTAGTGGCTTCTATCTAGCAATGGATGGATAGTCCACTGGTGTTTGGAAGATGCTTATTGGCAGTGGTGGCTTATAGTAGGTAGTGTCCTGTAAATTCAAGGGAGTGGTGGCTTCCTACATTTTGTGGCCTAAAAAGTTCATAAAGGTTGCGTCCTAGAGCGATTAGCAGCTCGCATGATTTTCAAGTTGTGGCTTTCACACTGGTGGTGGCTAGTGACTATGTAAAAGAATAATTTTATAATAATAGAATAAGATCAAAGTATAACATTCGACGGTGGTTTTCCCCCATTGGGTTTCCACCTTACATCTGGTGTCTCTTATGTGTGATGTTATTGATGGTTTATCATATGTTTATTTTTTTATGTTTTCATGGTTATGTGCTTAGATATAATGCTTATTTTTCATGGTTGTGCATAGATATTCTTATTTTTTATGTTGCTAATGAATGAATGAATCAGAGATTGCGATAAGAAAGGAAAAAAATGGTAAAATTGATCATAGTGCACAATACTAATTCACCTCCCCTCTCAGTATTGTTCAAGGTTTCCAATACAACTTTCAATGGCAGAGCATGTTGTACATGAGGATCCTTTACTAGAAGAGGAGCACGGGGCATCCATTCCAATGGTGTCGAATAGTGCACAAGGCAAATAATTACATTGCAAAGCTATTTTTTAGTATTAATGAACTACTTCAATGATATTTCCTTTGAATGATTTTTTTGAATCATTGGGTAGCCTCATCATTTCTTATTGCAGTTGATGATCTGCCCTTCTTATAGTAGCCTTGAAGATTTTGTGAGCACACAACCAGTTCATTAATGAGAGTTACATATGCCATAAGAATTGAAGGGGAAGAAGAAATTGATGAAGTCAATTTTGAATTCTTTTCAAAAATAAAGAAAAAGAAATTATTTTACTAGTTATATCATTAGAAACATCATGTACCATATTATGAAAAAATATTTTTGATGATAAAATCTATTGAGATGAAGTATTTTGTGTCTATGATTAATGAATGAATGTAATATGTTAATAAATGGTTGTTATATGTTTATTTATGTACAAAACCACATATGCTTCTTTATGATTTTTTTATTTTTCTAGTGTCTATGCATGAATCCTAATGTGTTGATTTCAACTATTTTCTAGTAGATAGAGTGGGTACTTGGGAATTGAGAGTGATGTGAGGGGGGTAGGGGCCATAATAAATTCCACCTTCATGTGGTTGGACTTATTTAGTAGATAATAAATTAGTATTTGGATAATCTTGGTGCAAACCTCCCTCGGTCCAACCAAGCAACAACGAAGTCAATGTTGACTTCATTGTTGCTCTGTAAAATCAAGGTATGTTTGCTCCAATATTAGACTACTCCAATAAAATATTCTCAAAACAAAGACGAGATCACTCAAAAATTTATGCACTCGAGTATTTTTAATTAATATTTAGTCATAAAATGTTTGTTAATTTATTTTATTATTTTGATGATCCTTTATCTACCTTTAGCTCAATTTATGTGAATTGCAAGTATTTTTATTCTCAATTTATCTATTTTCATTCCAATTTTGACATAAATTCAGTTGAGATTGAGCTTTAATGGTGCATTTCAGGTGTGTTATAAAAATAAATTCATAAGTTAATTGTTTTATCATAAAACTTGTCTAGAATCACTCTGCATGTATCAGTTATGATCTTCAAATCAACTTAATTATTATATTGTTTTTTTAATTTCCGTTGAATGCTTTTTACATTCAAAACCTTATGCATAAATGAAATAAATGTTTCCCCGTATTTTTGGATGGCATCCCTAGTAAACTTGTTAGCATAGGCTAGTGTATTGAACCCGAGGGCATTCAAACTAGGCACCTACTGGCATGGAACTAACCAAATGCCCAACAACATTGGTAACAATTGGTTAAGGTAACCCCTTATGCTCAAATCTCCTCTTAATGTTGTAGACTTGGCCTAGATACATTGGTCTAGGATTATTTGGACCTTTTCTCCTTTTCCAACTCTCCAAATCAACCAATTCATAATAAGTGGAAATGTTGAAACAAAGGCTTTGAGATCCATCTATGGATACTACAATTATCTCATAGGTTCATATTGTTTCATTTGTATTTAATGCTAGATCAATATAACTTCTTATGTAGTAGCCTCTACCTTTGAAAAAATTCTAATCTCCATCATGCACTAGATAATATAAAACACTAGGAACTACCACCTAGTTACATTAAGGATTCATAAAAACTCAAGTAGTGGAGATACTTCTCACATACATTTATAAAATTACATTATGTTAACATTCCCTTCACTAGACAAGATGACAAGGTCCATATTAGTCTCTTAGATAGAGATATCAATTATTGGGCTAAGAAACAAGGATACTTATACACTCATTTGGGTGTTGTTAAGTTTGGCTTTAGAACAACAGTATGTCTTCCTTATATTGTGTTATCAATACTATACATTGAAAGTTTTCGAATTCTCTCATTGGTGGATTTCAAGCACCTCTATATGATTGTCTTTTCTGTAGAAATTTGAATAATTGATATATTATTCACCGAGATTCTCCTGATCACACACTATTTTAGCTTCATGCATAATATAGAATCTCTTCTACCATTGATCATCACATGCGGAAATAAAATCAATTGCATGCACACATTAAAACCACGAACAATCACACATATGAACACAATATTTAATGGGAAAGCTTAAAGCTGAAAACCCCAACTATCTGTATATTATATGTCATGGAGATCATGTAACAATCATGGTACAAAAGCTCCTCACAAGCTCTCATGCACACCCTCAATTGCTACACACTATCAAGCTAGATCTAGCAAAACACATGCTCCAATCTTTTTCCACTTGATAGCCAGCCTCTATTGCATTATCAATGCTATGGGATGGCTTCATTAAATAGATAAACCACCTGGCTTGTACTGCGCAATCCTCATGGGCTTCTCCACCTATCTGTGTGTTGCAAATAGCAACAGTATAGTCACAACTGATAGTTAACCTGCTCTTTCACCTATTTCTGCACTGGTCTCCACTGAAACTGTCCATGCACTGAAGTTAGCTGATGCATTCTTTAGTTGATTAATGAGTTTATAATTAGTGAATTAATTAATAATTAATTCACACCACTCTCACTAATTGTATCAATTAGTTAAATTGGATACAAATAGCTCAACTATGTTTAGATTAGTTAAACTGAATACAACTCCACTAACTTCCTCAATCAACTCCACCAAACTCTGTCACATGAGTTCTAACTGAAGTCTTCATGCAATAGCTCCACATAACCCTCGGGAATAGCGTAATTCCTTTTTTTAGCTGCATGTGCCACATATTTTCACTTAACTGAAGTGCTCCAAGAGAATAAGATAATGTTTAGAGTCTAAATATTATTAAGAGCTAATAATATTCGACATATCTATTTTTAGACTGGCAATCTAAAAATAGATTCCGCCCAGTATGTCTAAAAATAGAAGTCCATCTATTTTCCGACTTGACCAACCATCCACAAATAGCATCCTGCAACTCATAGAACATGATCCATATGTCTAAAAGTAGACTTTGCGCCAAAAATAGCCTGCGGGCCCACTTAGTGAAGGCGACTTCTTTCCACTAAGCTCATCATCTTGTTGCAATCTCAACACTCCCTCTCAACAAGATAAGGATTATCTGCCACCCCTATCCTGCCTTTGTGGTATTCGAATTTGCTCCTGGTGAGCGCCTTCGTCAAGATATCAGCATCCTGATCCTCCGTGGGAATGTATGAAAGTAACATGATCTTCCGTTGCACACAATCTCTGATATGATGATACCAGATGTCAATGTGTTTAGATCTATCATGAAATACTGGATTAACCGAGAGTTTGATGCAACTCTGATTATCACAATAAATCATAGTAGGATCCAAGTGTGAACCGAACAACCTGACCAGGATCTTCCTCATCCATATAGCCTCGCATGCAGCCAAACTCGCTGCCATATACTCTGCCTCTGCTGAATTGAGTGCCACGGATCTTTGCTTCCTACTGTACCAAAAAACTGCTGTCAACCCGATACTGAAAATCCCTCCAGATGTGCTCTTTCTGTCCATTGGGCTCCCTACCCAATCTGCATCCATGAAGCCACACAACTTCACCTCATCCGACTGTCTGTACCATAATCCATATCTCGATGTGCCTCTGAGATATCTCAATACATGCTTGCCTGCCTTCTAAAAGAGCTTGGTAGACTTAACCATAGCTTGTGAAAGCTGGTTCACAGCATGGCATATGTCGGGTCATGTATTGACCAGATACATAAGCGACCCCACCAACTTTCGATAAACAGTGGCATCCACTACCTCCGCCGAAGTAGCATCCTCCTTCCTCCATCCTCTAGGAAGAGGAGTATCAAAAGGCTTGCAGCCATGCATTTTGAACTTCTCCAGTATGTCCCGGACATACTTTCCTTGAGAAAGAAACAGTCCATCACTGCGCTGCCAAATTTCCAATACCAGGAAATAATGAAGGAGGCCAAGTCCTTCATCTCAAACTCTTTTGGAAGATCATCCTTGCATGAGAGTATCAACAGTTCATCTCCCGTCAAAATCTAATCATCTACATAAAGTACAATGATCGGCAACTTACCCTCCACCACAATATAGTATAGGTTAGGATCCACCTCACTCTTGGAGAATCCAGAGTCGGTGAAACTCTTTGTATATCCGTGTCTTTCTCGCCGAGTGCTTATTCCAACCCATACGAGCGCTCTGCGAGCACCGCACATGTGACTGTTTGCTTTGAAGACATTCTCGAAACCTTCAGGCTGCTCTATGTACACCTCCTCCTCAATCACTCCGTTGAGGAACACAATCTTCACATCCATCTGATGAATGTGCCACCCCATCTGCGCTGAGAGAGCAAGAATCGTCCATATGGAAGAATACCTTGCGACAGGTGCAAAGGTCTCCTCATAATCGATCCCCTCAATCTGTGAAAAGCCTCGGGCAACAAATCTTGCCTTGTACATCTCCACACTCCCGTCAGTTTCCTGCTTCACTTTGTAGATCCATCTCGAACCCACCACTGATTTCCCCTCCGGCCTCGGGACAATCTCCCATGCACTGTTTATGACAATCGAATCATACTCTTCCACCATGGCATCTACCCATGTGGGATCCTCCACAGCTTCCTCGAAATAGGATGGCTCTGTCACGATACACTTGCTCATGAGAGCCATGTATCCAGTATACCGATCAGGTGACTGTCTCTGTCTGCGCTGTGATGTAGGTGCTCCTACAACCTTCTTTGCATCTTGAGCCAGTCGCTCAGCTTCTGTAGTGCGCTTCCGCCCTCTGATGGTTGGTGCTGCATGAGTGGTCTCTTCCACTCCATGAACCTCCTCTTGTGGCTGATCCACATCCAGAGACTCATCCTTAGGAACTAATAGCTCCTCATCTGCATGCAAGTGTGGCTCCCTCTCAAGCGAACACTTCATGGCTTTCTCCTCCTGAAATTTGATATCCCGTCGCACAACAGTCTTGCGATTGTCTGGAAAATACACACGATAGTTGTGGGGCGTATCAGTGTACCCCAAAAATATCCCAACCTCTGCGGTCGGCTCCAGCTTCTTCCTGGCATCCTTCGTCACATGAATGTAAACAGGTGAACCAAAAATCCTCAAATGGGAAATATCAGGCTTCTTTCCAGAAAACGCCTCCTCGGGTGTACTCATGCCAAGTATCCTGTGAGGACAACGGTTCTGCACATATACTGCTGTATTGCATGCCTCAGCCCACAGGTGTATGGGAGAAGGCCTTTGATCAGTAGGCCCTGATCATGCAACATCGCCCGTGCAACACCCACGATCGTTCTATTATTCTACTCAGCAACCCCGTTCTTCTGTGGGTTATGAGGTGCTATGAGCTCTCTTCAAATTCCTTCTACGCTGCAAAACTCCTTCAATTCAGCAGAGATGAATTCACCACCATTGTCACTCCTTAGATCCTTCACCTACTTCCCCAATTCTTTCTCAACCAGTGCCTTGAACTCATAGAAATTTGAGTATGTCTCGCTCTTCTTCTGCATGAAGAACATCCCGGCCCATTACGAAAAAAATCATCAACAAATATCACATAATACCTGTGCTTTGCTGTCGAAGCTACTGAGAAAGGTCCACACACGTCTGTGTGAATTCTCTCAAGGATTGTCGTGGCGCGACTATCCTTCTCGTGAAAGGTGGCTTTCACAAATTTTCCCAAAGTACATCCCTTGCACTGATCTGACTGCGCAAGTGTACCTTTAGGAAGCCCGGTAGAAATCTGCTGCAAAATTTTCAAAGCACCATGGTGAAGATGGCCCAATCTCCTGTGCCATAGCTCACCCTCATCCCGGCTCACCACTCCTTAATATGGTAGCAATATTGATATTTTGGCCGCGAATTTGCTGCCACGTTAATTGAAACTACAGTGTTTACAGTTTTTTTAATAAGCTTAATCATTTTGAGGCTGTGGCTGTTTCCTATATCTCTAATTATCTGTGTAGTTTACTGAAATGCGGGAGTAGTTGAAACTAAATTTTGTAGCGGGATTTGTATTGGGGTTCGATCCGAGTCTATAAATGTAGTAGCAGTTGACACCAATTCTTTTGCATTTGAACGAGAACGTGATTTTTTTTGGTTAGATTCCAGTTGTATGAATAGTTGGTTTTTGAAATAATTATTCATTATTAGAAATTGAAGTGTTCATCATTCTGCACTGAATATTCCTTTTCAAACGAGAAATGTAAGTATGTAACTGTCTTTCCTTCCGGAACAAATGGTCGTGGAATTTATTGTAATAACAATTTGGTTTTGTCTTTTAATTAAAGGATATAGATATATTTTAATAATGTCGAAGTCTATTCAATTAAAGAAGTTAGTCTATACAATTACAGAAGTAATAATTGAATTGTAAAAGTGGCCTAGAGTTAAATTTTCTTTTATAAAAGTAAAATTATTTTATTTAAATTGAATATTAAAATATTTTATATGTTTTAATACTAGTACATTCATACTTATTAATATGCTTGATATAAGGTCATAGATTAACATGAAATAGATTTACAACTACATTTATCAATATGGTTCATAAAAGTGAATATGTTTATATCCACCACCCATCACATTAATAATTGTGAAGTGTATTTTATTAAAAAATAAATCTTTATAATTATTAATAACTATATAAATAATAATACTTATAGTATTTTATATTTAAATAATTATATTTATTATGTTACAATTATTTTGTATATTAATATAATATGCAATTGTTAGGATAATATATTAATAGTTATGTTTAAAACATTAATATAATTCACATACAACATAGTAAAATTTAGTTCTTAAAACTAAGTATTTTACCAAAATAATTATTATATATTTATGAATATTTACCAATATATTTTATATATTTACTTATAATATATTAATGATATTAACTATATATATATATATATATATATATGAGAATATAATATTATATTATTTAATAATAAAATATATAATAATAATATATTATTAAATTTTTTCAATATCTCAATAGTTACAAATTCAAACTATACTATAATTAATATATAATATATTAATTGTGTTTTATTATTATTTATAATAAAAGTATAAATTTTTTCAATATCTCAAGGGATTATTAATATTATAAACCAAAAGAACTAATAAACCAAGGGTTTAATATTATAAACCCAAGAAATTTGTTGTAACAACTCCACTTACCCAAAAAAAAATTATTTATTTATACGGTTTATGTTGCGTTTTCGTCATTTGACTTTTTTACCTAACGTCATATTGTGATGTTTCAACATATGTGTACTTTTCGTCATTATATTTTTACTAATGACATTATTATTTGTGAACAGAATTATCTTCTGTGGTTAATGATTTTCATACCATCATTCAATGATTACACCATTTTATTTTAGTCTTGACTGTCATGGTGACATTTCTGTACTTTTCACACTTTGATTAAACTTATAACTTATTTTTCTAATCAACTAATATTATTATGCCTTTTCTAACATTCATAATCACATCTTATTTTATGTTACAGTATCTACTCATATTCTAACATTTTTAATTTTCCACAAGCAATTCCCTTCTAATCATTTTCTCCAAGACTAATTAACCACATATGAAATTAGCTCTTACCCCATCATTACTTATGTAACATAACTACTAAAAGGTATATGGATCTCATTTTATAATAAATGTGATACGACTATCCAACATTTTACCCTTACCCTATCTTAAAGCACTATTCGAAATACCTTGTAGTTTTGTCACTTATCATTAAATTGTGCTTTACACCGAACATTACATAGTTATACGTATGAGTTCTGAGGTTCTAAAGTTATATCCTCATTTGAACATTGCGTTGAGGGGTTAAATTAAATCTTCATATGCATTGTTTCATTTTCATGATCGACTATCCTAAGTTTAAATGTTTGGATATGGAAATCTGTGTGGGGATTCCATTGTATCCCTGAATAAATGTTAACGATTCTATGAATTCTTGTCTCTGTTTGATAGTTATCAAGGTTTTAATGCAGCATACATTGTGAATTAACTCGTCACACGGCCTATAGTGGTTTTTCGATTTCACTGCACTGTGGATGAAGGCCACATTTATGGTGAAGCTGTTGTCATATCATCTCCCTCTGTATTATGTGTTTGGCTTTTCGATGCCTTACCGTATTTATTTTTTCATTTGGATTATTCTTTTTATTCCGGCAAAGCCTCGGCTCTAGTTCTCCACCCATTTCTATCTTCTTTGATGCAGTCTATGTGTTGGCATCACTATTATGCCTCTCTCATCAGGTAATGCTTCGTCATTTTAGTGATTTTTCCATGGTTTAGTTATTTCGGCCTTTGGTTGTTTTATCCTTGCTATTTGTTTTAAATTTTTTCTACTCTGCAACTAATTTCTTCTTGCTTTAAAGATTGCAGGGTTTGTGTTTTGCCTGGGGTTTTGCCTTCTCATAAGTCTCGGCTTCAGGATGGTTTGAGGTAAGCTCCTTTTGGCAACGTCCAAGTACGGAGTTCCTGAACCCTTGGTTAATTTTAATAATGTTTCTCTCGTATTTATATGAGGTCGTGACTATATTTATAATACAGCGTAACCATACTTTTCTTCTTTCACTTTCATGTTGTATTTTCCTGAAGAACTTATGGAACTATATTTTTATTTCTATGAGAGGCAGTCACTCGTACCCTGACTTCGTTTTTGTAAATTAAATCTCTATTCATCTATATGATTTATCCCTGTAAAATTGTTTATGGTGTTGAGTACTATTTTAATTCTATTCCTTTAATGTATATACATAGAAGATATTTTGGCTCTATCATGGCTTTCTCTATATTTCATTACCATTCCTCAATTAAACGATTTTAGTTTTTCTCACTTCCTATTGTGTATCATTGTTATAAAATGATCTAAATAGTTGGATTTTACATTCAATTTGCTCCAATTTATTGGGTTATTACAGAGATTGATTTTCGTTTAATTTCTATGAAAGAAATTGATTTTATTTCCCCTGTATTTGGCTTAATTCCTTTACAAATTCTTCTACAATCTAATGTCACGTCTCCCAAACCCATTTTTTTTTTTTTATAACAGGTCTATAAACACCTTCTCATAATCTGTTATGCGTCGATAACAGATTATAGTTGTTATATTGAAACACTTACAGTGCAGACTGTTGTTCATATAGGAGGCTTATATATCTATATATTTGACTTCGTATTTCTCAGGTTTTTTTGTGCAGGATGATCACTAGGCCCTTAATCAAACTCCCCAGCTTTGCCGGCCTGCTAATATTCTCAATATGTAAAAGTTCAGCATCGAAGTATAGATGTATGCTTCCTCGCCTACATCTATCTCTACGCAGTTCACCACCATTGCTCCACTACTTTCTCAGTAGTTCTATGGATGGTACCCAGATGCTCTGTTCATGGTATTTCACACATGCTGACAATCTTCCCTCACACAAACTGTTATTACACAACATATTTTACCCTAGGCTTTTTCCCCCTTTACTTGTCTGTTATAACCATTCAACATGTGAGACACTATGGTACAGATTCAACTGTTCCAGGGGAAAACTAGGAGACAACTCCTCTTGCTTCCCTTCAATGGAGGGAGAAAATGTTGAATTGGATAGTCTAAATCACTAGCATTAGATTCTCGTGCTTAGTTAGGATTCAACTGCTACCTTTATAGGTGTACCTTTACATTCAATAGAATACTGTAAATTATACTTGTTACAATTCTTTCCATTGTAACCTAGCTGAGGGTCGTTATTCCCTGCTTTCGGTTATTGATCACAGTGAATTCTGTGCCATCGGTATTGTTATGATAGATTTAGTTGTTTGGGAAATTAATGTTCATGGTTACTGGTTTGTTAACATCTTCTTGTTTATACACCATGAAATTTAATACTCCGTTAAAAGATAGCCATCTGTACCTATATATATATAATTATTATATTGGCTACTCAATAGGTCTATCATCTCAACCCTCATTATTACAATTTTTTCATCTCTACCCCCCAACCATTTGTCTCTACTGTCAATAGCTATAGTTGCAGTTACATAAGTTACTTAACCATTAATCCATCTAAGTTACTTAACCATTAATCCATCCAGCAGTTGCAAAATGTAACATAACATAACAATTCATACATACCATAATGTACTATAACATCACAACTTCATAAATTGCATAAAGGACTATAACATCACAATTTCATAAAACATAAAGGAATATATTTAACACAGAGTTACAGATATCTCCAAATCTATGCATGCACACCTCTACTATGACCAGTCCTCCCAACCTTAGAATCCTCTTTATCTCCCAGGATTCACCCCCGAGCAGAGATCCTCCCCAGAACAGACTAGCCTCAATCTGTTCTGGAGCAGCTTATTTAAGCTGTGCTTTCCCCAAGCTTGTTTCCAATTCTGCGTCCAGAATTTCAGGATGCTTTATTCCTGTTTAGCCTAGGCTTCCCATTCTGGGACTCTTTAAAGCTGATTTAAGCTTTTCCTCAGCTTTTCCAGCTTTTTCTCACCTCTTCCCAACTACTCCTCTTCATTGGGGAAATTTAGATTTTTCGTCAAAAATCTAAATTAGAAATAATTTCTTTCAAGGATTTTTGAAAGATTTGGGGAAAGTCTTTTTTCCTTTTCCATCACCTCATGGATTAGGCATATGATCTCATTTTCTCATCTGGTCATAGTGCATACATAATATTTTATTTATTTTTCAAAATTACAAAATTAACCACATCCACACAATAATCATCCACTGGGGTCCACTCCCCTTTGGATTTATGTTCAAATGTCTCATTTGAAAAGCATAGAACTTGGGGGTGTTACATATTCCCCCTCTGAAAAATAAACACCGTCCTCGGTGTTGACAACTATCTACTAGTTGATTTTGAACATAATTATGAATGCTTTTCCATCATTTGAGCTTCTCTGTGCCATGTAGCTTTTTAGCAGTAAAGTGCTCCACTGCACCTTTACCCGAGCTACTGTTCACTTCCGAAATTCCATTTCTTCTCGCTTCCATCTTTGAAGTGACTCTGGAAGGAAATTCCTCTTCTGGTTCCACCTCGACCACATTTCAAATCAGTTATCTGAGAAGCATCATGTACAAAATTTATAACTTTTTCTTTTCCAACAAGGAGACATGAAATACATCAGGAATTTTTTTATAAGCAATGGTAGGGCTAATGTATAAGCCATTAGTTTCCAGCAGAGTACTCTCCTGCCTCCACTATATTTACAGATGCCTCATGCAGTTGGTTTTCTTCCTACTTCTTTGCAAGAAGTCTGTATGGAAGATCTTTTATTCTGGTTTCTCTGTCCACAATTCATACCAATGTAAGTAATATCAGGTACACATAATTGCTAATTCACAACAGCATTCTGCATTTCAATAACTTCAGACATTCAGTTATAAATCAAATCGTTCAGGTTCATAATAGTTTAGTGCACTTTTAGTACACTACTTATCCTTTCTTGTTTTTCAGTGAGATTCTTTCCTCACGCAACTTGGTTCAGCTCAGTTTTTTTTTGGATTTTCTAGGTGCTTTATCTTCACCTTTTTCCTCTTCATTTCCAGAGTGCCCAATTTCCTGTTACACACTTGTCTAAACAATTTCTCAACTTTTTCATTAGTACACATAAATGAGAGAAAACAATTGGATCATATGCATGGTTATGCTTACCCTTGCTCATTTTATAGTTATACTTCTAGTATCTTTTCATTGTTTCTTTTGTTAGTTACTTAATTTAATTAGTAACAACTAGATTCCTTAATAATCTCTACCATTCCATGCTTACCTCTCACATGAAATGGTATCCACTCGTTCAAAACTTAAGTGAACAATTTTGGAACTGATGGGTTTCCCCCACCCAAGTCCAAAATACAGCTCATCCTCTTTTCTCTCGGTTGTAGCTGTATGATTTCACATCATTTCTCTGTCTTTGAATTTAAGACTCAAGAAATTTAACTTTAATAAAATTTGCACCAAAAAATTTTATAGTGAGAATTCATGTTTCCTTTTCTAGTGATAAATGTAATTTCTATAATTCATCACATTTACAATATCAATACTTGTTAATGCCAAAAATGAATTTGACACAGTTTCCCCTTTTTCACAGACTCATCAGCTTAAAATGGGAAAGATTTCATAAATCATAAAAGTATTTCAACTTTTTCCTGGGTCATAAAAGAATTCCTTCTTTTCTATTGCATAAAAGCATTCTATTTTTTTCTAACAAAAGCAACCCATAAATCTTTCATGCTTTCTAACAAAAGCAACCCATAAATATACCAATTTGAAAATATACTTTATTTCCATGAAAGAATATAAATTATTATAAATAAATAATTAGGAAGTCATTCTTCCACTCTTACAAGAATATTCTTCCTTAAGTAAATCATCAGGAAATTTTTAATTTACCCCTTCATTCATTCATTCATAACTCAATGTAAGGGGTATGCATTACATTATTTAATATGCAATGTTCCACCATTACTGAACTAACTATCTAACTGGTTTATAACTCATA